>CM069909.1:93011254-93134254 GCA_036172215.1 Camellia granthamiana
AATATTCGATGTTGTTTTATACTTGACCCATGTTTTATTTTAAGAGAACACGAAGGCTATAAATATATATTTATGATTTTAAACGATTCGATAGGAATAAAAATGAACCAACAGTGATAGAGGGTTACTTACCTCAAACAGCTAAAATAACACTCCAACACCAACTCCAAACACCCAGCTTCACCACTTCAATCTCACAAACCTAATAAATAAAACCTCAAATAAATTAATATTTTTTTACATGTTACATATACCCACAAAAGCCCCACTATATTAGATTAATGTATTGCTTTAATATCCAAGAGATCAAACCATTCAACCCAACTTTATAGCCAAACACACCCTTACCCATGATACAAACTCCATTGTTTCTATTACCTACCCTAAGTTACACTTACACATTGCACCCAATTCTCAAAACCTAAGTAGGCACCTATAGATCTTCCAAATCTCCTTAATGCATTGATTGGTAAATTCCTCAACATAAACTTAATAATTAACAGTAAAGACAGATTTTACCTTAACCAATGGGTGTCCCAAAATCACCAACGTGCTGCCTCCAATCCCTATTGTAGCCTCACTTGAACCTCTCTTCTCTTTTTCTTTTCTTTTTTTTCTTTTTTTACCTTCTCAAACCCTAGCCGCCTATGGAGCAATTCCTAGCCTCTGTTTTGTTTGTTTCCCAAGACTTAAAGCCACAATATATAGGTGGGCTTATTAACCTAATTTCTCAAAGTTACAAAATTACCCATCTAAGTAATAGAAAATATAATGCCATCTCATAACTAATTCTTTGATATTAATAAATGACCCATATAAATAATTTAATTACTAATCTATCCAACAAAATAATTCTACACACAACTTGGGTTTTACAGCCATCCCATGGATTTGTTGGCTGAGTAGATGGAACGGTGGATGTTCCAATTCCTTGGTTTCGTCCAATATTATGAACATATGGTTCTTGTCCAGAAGTACTGGTCTGTTCGACCATAGGTTCTGATAACATGGGAGTCTCCACAGGATGTGTTACCACATTATCCTCTGGATTAGGTAATTCTACCTCTCCTTCTACGCCTTCTTCCAGACGTTCATTTTCTCCTTGTCGTCTTCTTCTAGCCATTTTAAATTAAGTCCCACCGGGCGTGCCAAAAATATATGTTGGCTTTTTGACTTTTCGAAGGGTATTTTTGTAAATGCGAGCGTGCCAGCAAGGATCAATCAGTCCTTACAGAAATTATAATTGCCAACCAATTTATCAAACGATTGTGTTTTAGTTCTTTCAGCCTCAATGAAGAGGACTTTTACTGGTGGCTTGACTTAGGAGAAATTAAGAAAAATAACAAGTAATATTAAGAACAATCGAAGTATTTCATTAAAAATGAACACTTACAATAGTCCAAACTCAGCCTCGAAGAGGTTTACAGCAACAGTCTACTTGAATCTACTTGAAACTACTCCTAGGAATCGAAGTACAGTGCGGGTATTTAAAGGACAAGTATTTAAAGTGCAGGTATTTAAAGTGCAGGAAATGTAAAAACTGGGAAAGAAAATATAAAGTAAATGACTGGTTTGTATGATCTGAGTCTGGGGGTTTTTTCTGGGGGCTTCCTTGCTATTTATACTCCCCAAGGATGACCTTCGAACTGCACTTCGAACCGTCGAACTGCTCCTCCATGATCGCTGATCATGCTGCCTTAGCAGTAGTTCCACTACGCCATCACTTGCAGTTAAACTTCCCTCTTATATTTGAATTTGAATATGAGTAACCGTTGAGGCCACGTCATCTTTCATCTCTTTACTAATCTGGTGTAACTCGGATCACGTGAGAACCAATTGTCATCGCCACGTGTACGATCAGGATTGAAGACGTGAATCATCTTCCCATAATACCCTTATTCTGCCACGTGTCGAATTGTTACTGGCTTTTACAAAATATATAGCCAACACTAACCCAATTTTTTATTTTTATTTTTAAATTTCAACAAAAGGACTGCTGGAGAAGTAGGACTGAAATTTTGGTATTACGTAAAGGAATTGGGATTCTTTAATTATTGGGATAAATAATTTAAATGAGTCAAAGTTGTTAGGTCAACTACCTGTTAATTTTTAGTTTCTTGGGGCTAAAAAAACTCTTTCATAAGCATTGGAATTGTTGGATGAACCTTTCTTGGAGGCTTCATTCAACACTATTACTATGTACATTGTACCGTTGCACGTCAACACCGTGTGAGAACCGTTTTATAAAAACGACTTTTATTATTATTATTATTATTATATCAACGGATTAAATTAAAATAAATTAAACTAAACTAAATTAACCTAGCCATCATCTCATAATCTCTCTCTTTCCTATGAACATTAAAAACAAAATAATAATAATAATAATAAACCTAGATATTTTTTCAAGCACAAAAATCACTTGATTTATATACTATTCTGAAAAGAAACACATTTTTTAATCCAAATGGAACTATATAATATAAGACAAAGTGTTGGCCATAATTGAAATCTTGTTTCTTGTATAAAATATTATTAACCCCAAACGTGCTCTTATTAAATATTATCATCCATTTCATCACTTACGAGAGAGATTAGGATGGAAAAAAACTTGAAAAAGAATTCATGTATTTTATTTTATTCTTTTACTTATTTCTCATTGCATATACAAGCAAGTAAATTAAATAAAGAAAATATTATTCCTATATAATTTTATACATAATTTTTCATCAGAATTATGTAATGGTGGTATTTTCAGTGTCATTTTAATAGATAACATGTTTGTTATAATACAATAATATCATTTTGTATATAAATTTTATATATTTTCTATTTGTATATCACTATTTATTAAATAATAAGATTCATGCAAACAAAAAATAAAATAGCATAACACCGAATAATATGACAAATGTTAGTTTTATAAATTTAAAGCAAAAGAATCATTAAAATGAATTGTGTTTTAAAAATATTACTTTTATATTATTTTGGTCATAAATTTAAAATAAAATTCTTATATATTTATTTAAAAAAAAATTTTTAAATATTAAAAGTGTGGTGCCGGGTCGTGAAGGGACAAAATGTCCCAATTGAAAAAAGTCCACTTGCAAAGATCCCAAAAGACAAATCAGCATCATTAAATGTTGCTTTCATGTGCTATCCCATCCCACCATGGTACCACCACCACCCCCATCATTTACCAATCTATCTGTCATACAAACCTATTACTTCTATTTATTATTTATTATTCTCTTTTTATCTCCAACTTGGATCCTTTGGTTGTGGCACCTTCTTGGACCTTGACAGAAAACCAACAAAGCGGATGCTGCCATTTTAATACGATACAATAATAATAATAATAATAATAATAATAATACATGGCTCCTCATCATGGTAATGATAATGTCATGACTCAATTTTATATATAGAGATAGTTAATGACAAAAATATATTCGAGATTGAGTAAACACCAATAAATTTAAAAACATTAAATATGTGTTCGTCACATTTATTATATTATCATATTATATAGTAAACACTTTTAGGGTTGATACAAAAATAAAATTGTGTAATGTCAAATTTTATTTCAATTAATTAGACTAATTCAATTGGTCACCCTCATATAATGTCAACTAAAGGGTTATGAAGTCAAACTCTTGTTTAAATTTTTTCCTAAGTTGTTTATTTCTTTCAAATTATAGAATTTCTTATTATTAATTTTGTGGTTGTTGAAGTTTGATATTGGCAAAAAAATAAATATTAATTTTTATTCCAAAATTTTAATTGTTTAAATTATTCCCATAACTTTTTGAACAAAAATGTAAGAAAATTATATTTCAAAATAATTAAAATTTTCAATTGCTAAATCACAGATTCTATTACTTTATTCTATACACGCATTGTGCATACAGAGTCACTCTAATATTAAAATAAAGTGTGAATGACTTCAACTTACAAATGTCATTAAATGGGAAATTGATGCAGTGGGACAAGTTGATGTGCCAGGGGGAGCCATATAATATAGAATATATATATATATATGATTTTAATAGTTGGTGATTAATATGACTCTACCTTTGTGATGAAGGCATTGCAATTTTTGAGGCTTGTGGGTGGGGAATGGCAAGTGGCCACCCATCTTTATGCAGAGTGGTTGTCTTTAATGTGCAAATATTATTATCACAAATTAAAATGAATTCAAATAATAATACACTCTTCAGTTGGGTCCCTTTATAAATTATTATACTTCTAAGACAAGTATTTTTTATTTTTTTTTTCAAAAAAAAAGAAGATAAAATATAAAAAGAAAGATTGTTGGCATCTTCAAACAAGACCATATCCAAATTAATGATTGTTTAATTGAAAGGCAGAGAAGAATGAAAGAAATATGAAAAATGAACCAGACAAGAGGATTCATGTAGGATGGCTCTAGTGGTAGCCTATCTTGTCATTGCAACCCCTAAAGCCATAAGCTGAGACACATGATGAAAAGGTCATGTGAAAAAGAGAATTAGTGATTGTTTAATAGACAAAGTTAGAAAATTGAAAAGAGGATTAAAAAATTGAGAGGGTACTTGGAAGAGGTTTTGCCATTTTGATTGTCATATCATGCCAAGTCACCTGGCCAACCATAATTGAAAACACCACAATATGAGAGAGAGAGAGAGAGAGAGAGAGAGAGAGAGAGAAGGGAAATGTATAAGTGCACATTTTCTGCCATTTTTGTCTTTTGGTACCTATATGGCTCCCTCTGGAAGATAAAAAAAATATGGAAGATTATAAATTAGTGGAAAGAAGCATAGAAGTACTTATAAAAATATAAGACCTCGCTTGGCAAGTGGTCTATTTAGTTAAAAAGTCACAAAGTCGTTAAAAAAATAAAAAGTCAAAATATCAAAAAGTTAAATGTTCTCTTTTCTTTCTACTTTTTGTATATCTTTTCGTAAAAATTTAAAAAATTATTCTAAACATACTAATTTTTTTTACATCACATTTTAACTAAATAATCAAAAAATTACTAAATTAACATGTTCCCAAACGAGACCTAAGTAAAAATTGTGATCTTATTTGGGCAACAAGCACAAACTCCACTTTCACTTTCATACTTTTACAACTACTTTCAGTTTTTCTTCCCTAATTGTAATTTTTCCAAGTAACAACTCTAGTTAAACCACTTCCATTGCAGCTCCTTAGTTCAATTCTAAGTTTTTAAAGGGTGAGGAATTCGTAAATAGCTTAAAAAGTCACATGTATTTAATAGATTTGGAGTATCATATAATATTGTTTATATAATACCTTAAACAAATCAAGTCAACAAAAATTTTAAGGCTAAGTTTGGCATCTTCAAAAAAAGTTAAAAAGTCACTATCCTATTTAAGTCACATCACCTCTCTATTACATTACTTCAAACTTAACCCATATTTATAAAAAGTCAAGAAGTGCACTTATTTAGAACATCCCAAACAACTTCTAAAAATGAGATATTCTAAGTAATTGAGAGACAAATGATAATTCAATTAGTATATTACAATTTTTATTAATGAGAATATTATATCATATAATACTAAGAAAATATTGAAAAAAATTTCAAAAGTGACATAGGATCTTGATTTTAAAAATAAAAATACAAAAATTGGAAGGGTGGTTACATCACTCATAAATAGATGCCGGAAGAGTTGGGGTTGGTTTGCTTGGCCGCCTCTTTGGGCTTGGTTTGGTCTTGATTGCCAAAAACAATCCAAGTTCAAGCAAACTTGACATTTCAACCAACCGCGATATATGTATCCAATGTGATGTGAATGATACCCAATTGACAATTATAATAAAGGAGGACCCATGCCCCAATAAAAGAATTTTGTTTTATTTTTTGAAATACATTTTGTTTTTGTTTTTGTCTTGATTTAGTTTTTGTTTTAATTGTCCATGCAAGTCTTTTCACCTTAACGTTATTGCAAGCACCACAGCTTATTACAGAATTGTTTTTTTTTTTTTTTTCCTTCTTTTTTGTTTCTTTTTTTTAAAGCAATTTCCCATTCCCTAATTTATGGATGGAGTATTTCAACATTTTTTAACCTTGTGGAGGTTAGCTTAGTGATTGCAACATTTTTTTTAGTGAATGAGATGTTTGAATTTGATTCTTACCCTGGAGTATAATAATTTTTTTTTTTTAAAGATTTGTTTTAAAAGAAAAATGTAGTGGACCCCACAAATGTGAGAGCAAAATCAACCCAAAAGACATTGTGAAAGCAATGAATGCACAAAGGGCCTAATGCATCTACTACATGAAAAATGGTTTGTGGCCCTAAAAACTGTGGCCCTAATGGCCCTAATTTCCTTTTTGGGTAAGTTTGTTTTTTTTTTTTTTTTTTTTTTTTTTTACCTGATATGGAAATTAGGGCCATTAGGACCACAGTTTTTTGAGCTACCAACCAAAGCCCCTACTACATTCATTAGGACCACCAAAGGTACATATGAATCCAAAAAAGATTTGAAAAGTAGGATTCTCTTCGTGAGAAAAGAAAAGGTTTGGCCATGAATGAGCCCCCTCTTGGACTCTTTTTAACTTTCAATGCTATGAGAGAGAGAGAGAGAGAGAATTTGCACAAAAGCTAAAGCAAACTTGATGGTTCATTCTTCAAGAATTTGGAGCAATTTCTTTAAACAGAAACCAAACTGTACACTATACTCTCTTTTCAAAAAGACAAATCAAAATGCTAACTCTACAAAAATAAATAAATAAACAATTCATTGACTAAAAATTAAAAGAATTTACGCTAACCAGGATGTTTCTATTTCCAGAAGTATACATCAATTTTTTTGCCCCCTCTTCTATTTTTTTTCAAGACAAATTAACATTGACACTAGCATTCATGTAAGAGTTACACACAGGGCAGGTGTGGTGGTACTTGGACCAACAAGGAGTGCATAAACATAGATGCCTACATGGCAACACCAACACACAAGATTCTCTCTCCCCACACTTTTTGCACAACCGCTTTCCACCACCACCACCACCACCGCTACTGCTGCCGCCCACCGCCACCTTGTCTCCTCCCTCGACTGCTAACATGTGCCTCCCCACCACCTCCACTTCCTCCCCATCCCTTCCATAATCATTGCTACCACAGCACGACTCCGCATCCTCCTCCTCCTCTGCCGCCGCTCCTCCTCCACAACCAACGATGGAAGGGCGGTCGTCGCTAACGTGCGCCAGGACTTGCTCTAAATGGGAACGCAAAGAGTTGGCGGCGGCCTCGTTTGTCTGAGCCAAGTCTCTCCATAATTGGTTCTCAACGTACAGACTTTTCACTCTTTCTTGAAGAACCCAATTCAGTTTTCCCATTCTCTGAATCTGCTCGTCCTTTTCCTTCATCTTCTTCATTACTCCTTCTCCAATTGCCGACACCAACAATCTTGCATGTTGCTTTTGCTTCTCTTCCAATTCCACTCTTATTTTATTTGTCTGTCAATCACAAGCAAAAAAATATTAAAAACCAATTCCAAAAAAATAATTTTTTTTTTCTTTGCTTTGATCAACGTAACTCTAATTGCATCGATTTTAATCTTTTAAAATTTTCATGTTAAATCAAAACAATACGTAAAAGAAAGCCTCAAAATTGAAGCAATTTAAATTATGAACACCAAATTAGCACAGGACAAATGACAAGAATCAAGTGTTATTATCTGCTTTTTTTTTTCTTTTTTTTTCTTCGAAAAGAGAGATGTGAAAAAAAAAAATTATAGAAATAACCAACTTTTCATAATTGTTTCACATCTACTGATTGGAAAAATGTGAAGAGTAATTGATTTTGGTGATCAAAATTTTCGATCATGGTAACATGTTTTTTTGTTTTTGTTTGTTATTTGAATAGAAGAGATAGAGGGGGAGAAATGCGACTTACATGTTCTGCGACTATATGGTCAATCTCCAATTGCTGTTGATGGATCTGTAACGGAATGTCTCGGCCTAGTAAAGAAGACAACTCAGCCAAGTTGTTGCTGTTGTTGTTGTTGTTGTTTTCTTGAGGGATTGTAAAATTGCTAATCTGATTGAATGAATCTCTAGAACGCTTTCTGGGGGCAACAGGGACGTTGTAGGTGACCCCACTTTCAGCCTTCACTGAAGTTTTCACCGGAACAGAGTCGCAAACCAGAGACTGAGGGAACGGTAACAGAGACTCCTGCAATGTTCCTGTGAAAGGCATCCCAAAACCCATCTGGGTATTGTACGTGCCGGCGTTTCCGGCGTTGCTGTTCAGAAGATTTCTGCAAAAAATACAGACCCATAAATATCAGATGAACAAATCTACACAAAGAAAAGATGAGAAATTTAATTCCCACCAACCAAACAAATAAGAAAGAGTTGGAAATTCATGATACCTATTTGTGATCAGTTGTGGAGGGAAGAGGTTGAGATGCCCTGCTTCAACGGCCATGGAGGGCTCTATTTTTGTGGCTTGTTTTTGGTCCAAGAAAGATGTATATATGTATAGAGAGAAGAGAGAGAGAGAGAGCAAAGCATGCAATGGCTTTAGATAGTTAAGAGAGAGAGACAGAAACGAAGGCAGAGGTTGCTTTAGAGAGAGAGAGAGAGAGAGAGAGAGAGAGAAAATGGAGAGAAGTCTGCAAATTCTAGAGTGAGAATAGGGGTATATATATATACACACAGTTTCTGCGCCTTAAAATTAGTAAAACAGAGTGGCTGATTTGTTCTGATTTGAATGGTATAGAAAAAGTTGTGTGTACGGATTTGCTTTTATAATTTAGTACTCCACTATCCAAACCAGAGAGTAAACGGATCAATTAATTAATACTTCCACGTTATTATGTAGTATTACTTACCAAATTGTTGAAAAGTGCAACTTAAAGGTTGTAGGGTAATAAATTAAGTGGATATTTTTTTATTAGTAAAATATTAATTAGTGTGTTTGGTTTGAGTTTTTTGAGTTAAGTTTTTTGAAAATTAAATTTTTTGATTTTCGTATTTTTTTATTTTTAGTAAATTTTTTTAAAATTTTAAATATTTTTTTACTTTTTTAGATGCACCTTATTTAGATGTATCTAAAAAGTAAAAAATTTGTGAAAAAATATTTTTAAAAATTAATAAATACATAAAAATATAAAAAATGTACTGAATTCTCATTTTTTTTTGTATTTTTGATATTTAGTGAATTTTTAAAAGGTTTCTTTCACAAATTTTTTACTTTTTAAGTATATTTATGTTAGGTATGTCTAAAAAGTAAAAAAAAAAATTGCTTAAAATATTTAAAAAATCAGTAAAAACAAAAAAATACGAAAAATAAAAAAGTAGAATTTTCTGAAAATAATTTTTAAAAAACTGAAACCAAGCATGGTGAATAGTTTGATGATAAATAGTTTGATGATAAATTTTTTTATTTATTTTAAAAGATATTTTATTTTTAATTTTATTCTTTAATTTATCCGTTCACTCTTTTTTACTTGTTAATTTTTTTGACTATCTGTTCATATTATTTTTTATCTATTTAAATTTATATCTATCTGTTCAATTTTTTGACTTATTTGTATAAATATTTGTGTAAATTTTATTATCTGTTTAATTTTAATTTTTAATTTTTAATTTTTTATATGTTGAAATATCAATCCAAGCCAAATATTATCCGTTGAAATATAGAGCCAAAAAATAAGGGGGTTGTGTTTTTACCCAAAATATGATTGTGTGGCTTAGGTTGATATTTCTTTATAAAATTTTAGTAAATAATTTGGATATGTAGTATTTGTTAGGTATACTTCCTTAGTGGAGTATAATACTCAATTGATTTATTAAAATATTTAATTTGGTTTGGTGTTAGTTGTATAATATATATATATTTAACTTTTTGAGACCCAATTAGTATTTAATAATGTGTTTGGTGGAAGTTAGGGTTTTCATAAAAAACTAAAGAATCAACAATATATTTATATATATTGTTTTTGTTCTTCCGAATATACGGCGGTTGCTATACTATTTTTTAATAAAAAATTCGGTAGCTTGGTTAAAGTAGTGGCTGTGTGAATTTGCTTTGGGGACTTCAATTTGCTGTTTCTTCTGCACAAGATTTCGAAGCACTGTTTTGGGTTCTTTTTGTTGACAATTTGGACTCAGAAGGTGTTGATTTTGGTTCATTATTTTAAGTCTTCTTCAACTCTATTTTGAAAACTTTTGTTCATCTATTTGGTGACGTCTTTCCTCTTGTTTGTTTGTGATTATTTGAAATTCACCCAAGGATGGTTTATGAGACCATTCATGTCTCGTTTGTAATTGTTTAGAAACTCTTGGTTGATAGTGGAATCTGATTTCGGTCCCGTGGACGTATCTCACATTGAAGGAACCACGTAAAAATTCTTATGTCGTTGATTTAATTTTTCCTCATTAGTTTTTATTTCCATTGATTAATTTACTTATGAAAAATCATTTATTTTCCCTAACAACTAATATCAGAGCTTACAGTTTATTTAGATTTATTTATTTGTGTAAATAAATGGAGAGAAATATGGATCGTATGTCTAGCTTCAACAGAAGCAATTTGGTAACTTGGAAAACTAAAATGGAGAAACTATTATTTTGTAAAGATTTGTATGGGCCTATTGAGAGTAATAGTGGCAAACTCGATGGTATGAAAGATGATGAATGGAAGAGGCTTAATCGAAAAGTTGTTGGTATTATCCGCCAATAGATTAACAACAATGTGCTTCATCATGTCATCATGTTGCTACTGAAATTTCGGTACATGATTTATGAAAAAAATTAGGTCTTTATGATAGAAAATCAGTTACAGATAAAGTCTTTCTATTTCGAAAGTTGGTTAATTTAAAATATAAAGATGGTAGCTCTATTCCGAAACATTTGAATGAAATAAAGAGTATTGTTAACCAACTTGTTTATATGAAAATTATTTTTGAAGTTATGACGGCTAGTAATTCGGCTCTCAATAGAGTTGTCACAATGAGTCAAGTCACTAATAGCTTGTTGAATGAAGGAACTAGAAGAAAATCAACAGCTTCTTCTCATTCGGATGCATTTGTTGTGAGAGACCGAAGCAAAATAAAGGAGATGAGTAAGACTCCTTATGGTTGTAATCAAAGTCATGAAAAATTAAGAGATGGTTCTTTTTCAAAGAAAGACGTTGAGTGCCATTGTTGCTATGAGAAAAGGCACATGAAGCGGGAATGCCAAAAGCTCAAGAACAAGAAGAAAATGTGTGACAGAAGTATGGATAAGAAGTAAGAAGACATAACGGCGGTTACTACTGATAGCGATCTCATGGTCTTTCTTGAAAATGATTGTGTCAATTTTATGGACTAAGAGAGCAATTGGGTGATTGATTCCGATCCTTATTTTCATGTGACATCTCGAGTTGATTTATTTACTACCTATACCAAAGAAGATTATGAGTGTATTCGAATGGGTAATGAAGGTTTGCCCAAGATTGTTGGCATGAGTGATGTTTGCTTGGAAACAAATTTAGGTTGCAAGTTGTTACTTAAAGATATGAGGCATGTTCTAAACATTTGACTCAATTTGATTTCTACCGGGAAGCTAGATGATAAATGTTACAATAACAAATTTGGTGATGGAAAATAGAAGCTCACAAAAAGTTCTTTGGTGGTGGCTAAGTGCAAGAAGACTCACACACTTTATTCAATGCAAGGAAAAAATTATAAATGTGTTATCAATGCACTTGAAGATGATACTTCTACCGAATTGTGGCACAAGCGGCTTGGGCACATGAATGAAAAGGGGCTGCAAGTTTTGTTCAAGAAAGAGCTTCTATCTGGTTTAAAAGGTACATATCTTAAAACCTGTGTTCATTGCTTGGCAGACAAATAACATAGAGTTTCTTTTCATAAAAGTGTTACTTCTAGAAAAGAAAATATTTTGGAGTTAATTCATTCAGATGTTTGTGGTCCTTTAAAAGTTAGAATACATAATGGTGCATTTTATTTTGTTAGTTTCATTTATGATTATTCAAGAAAAGTTTGGGCTTTTGCATTAAAAACTAAAGATCAAGTTCTAGATATGTTTAAGCATTTTCAGGCCATGGTTGAAAGGGAAACAAGACAGAAATTGAAGTGCATTCGAATAGACAATAGTGGTGAATACATTGGGCCATTTGATGAGTATTGTCGCAGCCAAGGTATTCGATACCAAAAGACGGTTAAGATGACTCTTCAACAAAATGGTGTTGCTAAGAGGATAAACAGCACCATTATGAAAAGAACAAGGTATTTGCTTTCATATGCTAAATTGCCAAGATCCTTTTGGGGTGAGGCAATGAGGACAGCGGTTGATGTGATCAATTTGTCTCATTCCTATCCTTTGAATGGTAATGTTCCCAAAAACGTTTGGACCAGCAAATATGTGTCTTATGAGTACTTGAGAGTGTTTGGTTGCCGAGCCTTTGTTCACATTCCAAAGAATAAGAGGTCCAAGCTTGATAGCAAGTCCAGACAATGCATTTTTCTTGGCTATGGGCGTGATGAATTTGGTTATAGATTGTGGGATCTGATTGACAAGAAAGTTATTCGAAGCCGTGATGTTGTGTTTCTTGAAGACCAAACAATTGAAGACTTTGACAAAGGTAATCAACCGGAGCAAAAAACTAGTGATCTTATTGACATGGATCCATCTCCTTCATCTTCAGTGGATAATGAAAATGAGAGAGATGTGCAGCCACCTATTAAAGATGTGGAAGGTGATACTAATCCTAATGAAGTTGAGTTAGAAATTGAGAAAGAGTATCCAATTCAAGAACCGCCACCATAACTTGAGTTAAGGAAATCTGCAAGGGACCAGCAACCTTCGAAAAAGTATCTTTCTAATGAATTTATGTTATTATTAGATCAAGGAGAGCCCGAGAGCTACCAAGAAGTAATTGAGCATGCAAAGAAAAGTAATTAGAAAAAGGCCATGGAAAAAGAAATCGATTCCTTACTTGAAAATCACACTTTTGATTTGATTAAGTTGCCTAAGGAGAGGAAAATTCTGAAAAATAAGTGGCTTTTCAAATTGAAGAATGATGGCAAGAATCTACGGTACAAGGCACGCCTTGTTGTGAAAGGCTTTGGGCAAAAGAAATGTGTTGACTTTGATGAAATTTTTTCGCCAATTGTGAAGATGTATTCTATTCGAGTTGTACTTCGCATGACTACAAGTATGAATCTTAGAGTTGAACAACTTGATGAGAAGACTGCATTTCTTCATGACGACCTTAAAAAAGAAATTTAAATAGAGTAACCAGAGGATTTTGTAGAGAAAGTGAAAGAGAAATTTGTTTGCAAATTAAAGAAAAGTTTGTATGGCCTCAAGCAAGCGTCGCGACAATGGTACAAAAAATTTGACTCTTTCACGATGAATAATGGTTTTTTCTAAAACCACTTCGGACCATTGTGTATTTGTGAAAAATATTTCGGATGACAACTGTATTATTCTTTTGCTTTATGTTGATGACATGTTAATTGTAAGTCAAGATACTACCATGATTAACAAGTTGAAGTTAAAGTTGAGCAAGTCTTTTTCTATGAACTATTTGGGACCAACAAAACAAATATTTAGTATGGAAATTATTTGTGATTGCAAAAAGGGACTGATTTTGTTGTCTCAAGAAAGCTACATTGAGAAAGTTTTTGAGAGGTTCAACATTGTCACGACCCAAACCCGTCCTTATGAGTTTAGCATCGCAACCACCGCCACCATAACTTGAGTTAAGGAAATCTGCAAGGGACCAGCAACCTTCGAAAAAGTATCTTTCCAATGAATTTATGTTATTATTAGATCAAGGAGAGCCCAAGAGCTACCAAGAAGTAATTGAGCATGCAAAGAAAGGTAATTAGAAAAAGGCCGTGGAAAAAGAAATCGATTCCTTACTTGAAAATCACACTTTTGATTTGATTAAGTTGCCTAAGGAGAGGAAAATTCTGAAAAATAAGTGGCATTTTAAATTGAAGAATGATGGCAAGAATCTACGGTACAAGGTACGCCTTGTTGTGAAAGGCTTTGGGCAAAAGAAATGTGTTGACTTTGATGAAATTTTTTCGCCAATTGTGAAGATGTATTCTATTCGAGTTGTACTTCGCATGACTACAAGTATGAATCTTGGAGTTGAACAACTTGATGAGAAGACTGCATTTCTTCATGACGACCTTAAAGAAGAAATTTAAATAGAGCAACCAGAGGATTTTGTAGAGAAAGTGAAAGAGAAATTTGTTTGCAAATTAAAGAAAATGTTGTATGGCCTCAAGCAAGTATCGCGGCAATGGTACAAAAAATTTGACTCTTTCATGATGAATAATGGTTTTTTCTAAAACCACTTTGGACCATTGTGTATTTGTGAAAAATATTTCGGATGACAACTGTATTATTCTTTTGCTTTATGTTGATGACATGTTAATTGTAAGTCAAGACCATGATTAACAAGTTGAAGTTAAAGTTGAGCAAGTCTTTTGCTATGAACTATTTGGGACCAACAAAGCAAATATTTAGTATGGAAATTATTTGTGATTGCAAAAATGGACTGATTTGGTTGTCTCAAGAAAGCTACATTGAGAAAGTTTTTGAGAGGTTCAACATTGTCACGACCCAAACCCGCCCTTATGAATTTAGCATCGCAACCGGCCAGTAATCCGTGATTACCGAAGACCTGCTTAACAGTAAAGACAGTAATACAGAGTAAAGGGGCTGGCGGAAGCCAAACAGTAAATAAAAGATGTCCAATAAACTATGACAATCTGTATGCAAAAGACTTTTTATAAACATGCCACATTGATAACTAAAACACATGTACATGCATCATATAAACAAACATCCATGTCAGGGACCAAATCCCTAACTAAAACTATACAGTCAAGTCTTAAACATTCATTACAGATTAGAGACAGAAGGGTGAAACTGAGACACCCCAAAATGGCCGTGGCTTGAATGGACTCGGAACCTCGAGGTGAGGCACGGTGGTTGGCTTGACAAAACAAGAGTTTAACTTGACGCTCCTAGCATCGGTTCAGTGCCTGGACGCCTACATATAAATATAGACAGTGAGCTAAAGCCCAGTGAATAACATATGCGTAAAGGAGTTAAGAATGAATGTCCTTTCAGTAATTAAAACAGTTAATTGCATCAGTAAATCAGTCATTTAGAACCATAGTAGTCATATGTGGTACATCCTATAGCAAAACAGTACAGTAGGTCTTAACAGACCGAACAGTCAGTTGATGGCCATCAAATAGTAAACAGTAGTGGTCCCAACATTGGAACCGACAAAGATCTCTGTAACAGTAGCAGTAACAGTAACAGTAGGTTGCTATGGATGCCACAGTTTACAAATAGGACAAACATTCATTCATTAAACAATAACATTTCAGTAAGCAGTACAGTTGATCATTCAGAAAATAATCATAATTGAACATATCTTTACAATATTGTTACTTACAGAGTACTGGGCTACAGACAGGCTAATGAGCGTCCTCGGATGCCAACCTTACAGTTGCAAAACGAACACGCACTCGGGATTAATAACTTAAACCCTAACTATACTGGTGTGGTTCTATAATATTATTCTCATTAAGATGTCTTAAACATGGCCTAGGAATGCCTATGATGGAATGAGGATGTAAAAATGTACTTCAAAACACTTTTCAAATTTTCGCTGAAACAAGGGTCTCGCTCGAGCGTGGCTTTCTACGCTCGAGTGAGCTTTTCAAAACAGAGGGGTTGCTCGAGCGTGAACTTCCTCGCTCGAGCGGTCTGTAAAAATACAAAAAGTGCTGGATGTTGAAAATCTCAGCTCGATGCTCGCTCGAGCGTGAGACACAGCTCTTCGCTCGAGCGTAGGTCTCGTCGCTCGAGCGTGTGTCTGCGTGCACCAAAAATCTAAGAGCTTGCAATCTACACTCAAGCTAGCATTCCTTCGCTCGAGCGAAGCTCTGAATAAAAGATGGTCGCTGGAGTATGGAATCCTTCGCTCGATCGTGGAAGCAAAAATCTGGAATTTCCAGATTTGCCTCCCAAGCTCAAACCAAGCATTCAACACATCAAAACTCAACCTTTTGGGCCCATTTTCTGAAAAACACTTGAAAACTCATACTACAACATATTTTGAAGATCAATTTTGTAAAATCAAACCCAAAGGTAAGCCAATTGAACACCAATTTCAAAGAAACTTGAAGAGTAATGCAAAAACATCACATGCATGAGTTCCTAAGAACTCTAATGCTCTAAAACATGACCAAATACAAGATTAAGCTCGAAACCAAAGTGAATTCATGGGCTACAACCAAAATGTGAACTTGCATGTAAGAATTTTCATGAAAACAACCTCAAAATGCAAGAACATGTACATGCATGCATGAATTAGCTCACAATTCAACTCTTCAATTTAATTCTTGACTTTAAACTCCAAATTTCCATGAACTAGGCATGAAACAACTTAAATTCACAAGTAAGAAGATGAATTCCTACCTTAGGTCTTGGATTCTAAGTATGGAAGCCTAAATTTGCAAATCTCCTTCAATTCTCCTAAGTTCAAGCAAGAATTCTAGATGAATTCAATCTTTCTCCCAATTCACTCTCTCTCACGTTTGGTCTTGGAAGATGGACAAAATGATGCATCAAATATATATGAGGTATAATAAGAGTTGGTCAAAGAGTCAAGCCACTCAATGGCAAAAAGGTAATTACCAAGGTTCAATTAATCTAGCATTATTTAATCTAATTAAATCATTCCAAATCAAATTTTAATTAAATCTACCATAAAATCACATAATCCTAATTAGCATATAACACTAATCAATTCTTGATTCGGTCGCTGATAAGGCCTTCAATTCATAATTCGAAATTAAAAACATGAACAGATCATCTAATGACAAACAGATAGAAATGCAATTAATGCAACACACTCATACAAACAGATCAGGATTTCATTCTTATCAGTTACTTATCATGCTTAATCACAGATTAGCACTAATCAGAGGTGAGGGTTGTCACAAACATGGATAAAGTAAAGCCAGTTGGTTGTCCACTTGCGGGTCACTTCAAACTTAGTTCGAATCAATGTCCTACAAGTGAGAAAAACAAAGAAGAGATGCTAAAAATTCCTTATGCTTCAGTAGTTTGTTCTTTGATGTACGCCATAATTTGTACAAGGCTGGATATTGCTCATTCTATTGGTGTGGTGAGTCATTTTCTCTTTAATCCTAGTAAAGAACATTGGGTAGCGATGAAATGGATTCTAAGGTATCTTCGAGAGATTTCGAAGGTGTGTTTATGTTTTAGGGATGGTAAGTCGATACTTGATGGGTTCACAGATTCTAACATGACCAATGATATTGATTCTAGGAAATCTACTTCGGAGTATTTCATGACATTTGCAGGGAGAGTTGTGGCATGACAATCTAAATTACAAAAATGTGTTGCTCTCTCAACTACCAAAGCTGAATTTATCGCCATTACAGAAGCTTGCAAAGAAGAGTTATGGTTGAAGAAATTTTTGTAAAAGTTAAGTTTGAATCAAGAAAGGTATGTTCTTTATTGTGATAGTTAAAGTACTATTCATTTTAGTAAAAATTCTACTTTTCATTTGAGATCCAAATAAATTGATGTGAGCTACCATTGGATTCGTGATGTGTTAGATTCGAAATTGTTACAACCCGAAAAGGTTTATGCGGATGATAATATTTCGGATATGTTGACTAAGACTTTGTCAAGGGACAAACATTTGAAGTGTCGAACTTTGGCGGGTATAGTTGATGTTTCCACCTAAGTTAGTAGGGGGAGAATTGCTGGGTATACCTCCTTAGTGGAGTATGTGACCCAATTGATTTATTAAATTATTTAATTTGGTTTGATGTTATTTATAATATATATTTTTATATATTATATCTAACTTTTGGAGGCCCAATGGGTATTTAATAATCCGTTTGGTGGCAATTAGGGTTTTCATAAAAAGCCCAAGAATCAACAATATATTTATATATATTGTTTTTGTTCTTCCGAATATGTGGCTGCTGCTATACTATTTTTTGATGAAAAATTTGGTGGCTTGGTTAAAGTAGTGGTTGTGTGAATTTGCTTTGGAGGCTTCAATTTGCTGTTTCTTCTACACAAGATTTGAAACACTGTTTAGGATTCTTTTTGTTGACAACTTCGATTTAGAAGGTGTTGATTTTGGTTCATTATTTTGGATTTTCTTCAACTCTGTTTCGAAAACTTTTGTTCATCTATTTGATGAGGTCTTTCTTCTTGTTTATTTGTGATTATTTAAAATTCACCTAAGGGTGGTTTATGAGACCATTCATGTCTCGTTTGTAATTATTTAGAAATTTTTGGTTGATAGTAGAATCGAATTTTGGTTCCGTGGACGTATCTCACATTGAAAGAATCACGTAAAAATTATTATGTCATTATTGATTTAATTTTTCCGCATTAATTTTTATTTTCATTGATTGATTTAGTTGTGAAAGATCATCTATTTTCCCTGACAGTATTACTGCTTAATAAAAATAGAGTAGTGTTGCTCAATAATGTGATAATTTATTAGAATATTTAAGATAACATTATCTCTCTCATGTTATCTCTGATCATTTGTCAATTATTATTATTTTTTTTTTACACATGACTAGATTTAAAAAATAAGTTTTTATATAATTTTTTTATTTTTATTTTTATAAAAGTATTAGCAATAATGAATCATAAAATAATTTTTTATGAAATGACTCATATTTAAAATAAATCTCCACGTAAAAGTAAGTGCAATTTATATTAGCCGTAAAAATATCACAAAATACTAACATATGATATTTTGGAATTATCTTATAATTGGACTAGGATTCACAGAAATTACTACTCTATATATAATAGATGTGAATTTTTAGGACAAAGAAACATATGTAGGATTCGTTTGGACAGTGAGTTAGTTTTTTGACTTTTTAATTTTTTTAACTATTTTAATTTAGGGTTAAAAATCTCGTTTGAGAAAGATTTTTGAATTTTTAATTTTTTTTATGAGAGGAAGAATATAATGATTATAAATGTGATGTGATATTTTATCTTATTAGACTAAATTTTTTTTTATTTTTATTTTTTTGACTAAAATAACTAAAAAAAAGGAAGATTTATTTATAAGTCATTTTTCAGAGACTTATGGTAGGTTAAGTCCTGTGTAATTTCTTATAGAGTCTCAAGTCCTATTTAGATAGGAATGTATTCCACAAGATCCTACATAAACGTAACGTGACGTGATACCTACATAAACGTAACGTAACATGATATCTATATAAACGTAACGTAACATGACACCTACATAAACGTAACGTAACGTGTCACGTTACGTTTCGCAAACTTAATGAGTTTTTATTTTTTTAAATTGAATGTGAAAATATTGCTGATTTATGTTGGTGTCACGTTACGTTTCATATAAATATGATCTATGGTAACATTTAATTTCCTATAAGAAATTGAATGTTGCCATTGCTCATAGGTGTCACGTTACGTTACGTTACGTTTATGTAGATATGATATATGATAATATTCAATTTCCTATATAGGAAATTAAATATTGTCATAGATCATAGGTGTCACGTTACGTTACGTTTATGTAAATATGATCTATGGTAACATGCAATTTCATATAGGAAATTGCATGTTACCATAAATCATAGGTGTCACGTTACGTTTATATAAGTGTCACGTTACGTATAGGTGTCATATTACGTTACGTTTATATAGATATAATTTATGGTAACATTCAATTTCCTATATATGGTTTTACTAGTATTTGTGATATTAACAACTAATATTTAGAGTAAATGTGTCAACAAACTTTTCACAGGACTTATAAGAACATAAATTTTTTAATAGAACCATATATAGTATAAGCCTCCCTAATAGGATTTATAAATAATTTCCTCCAAAAAAAAAAAAACTCCAATTTGATTTCCCAAACGAAACCGTAATATCTTACTTCTAAACACCTTCCATAAGTAGTGGCTAGTTGCAAGGGTAGTTAAGAAAGTTCAAGCGTTTCACAATGACCGGTACCGGGATGGCATTGAATCCCTGCGTACGTGGCTGTGACTCTGGCTACCGTAACGGACGCGCTGAGGATCCGCCACGTAAGCGTGGGATAAAGAGTCCAAGAGAGAAGGGGGGAAACGTGACGGATGTGGGGCCATACAAAAACTGTCGCACGTGCGAAGTGTGTGCATATGGGGACAAATAAATCTTGAAAGACCCTGTTGCCCACGTTCGTGTGGGACCCACTTGGAGGAGGGGCCCACTTGGTTTCCCAATTTTGCAACCTTGTCCCCTTCCTCAACAGGGTTGTGTCTCTGTCTTTGTGTCTCTGTACGGACCAACTAAGGCATCCTAGGACATAATCCCGTCTCTATGCTGCACCATATCTACGCTGTGACTTTTACAATTTTTTGAAAAAAATAATTCTATATTAATTTATCTTCATATTTACAAAAAAATATAATTTCACATATTTGTTGTAATTACATTATATTTTCTTAAAATTTTAAAACAGATAAATGTAATACTCATCATTGATTAGATTAAATTGAGATAAAGTCCTCGTTTGGTAAACATTTTGGGGTTAAAAAAGCACAAAAAGACAAAATAGGCTATATAAATCAATAAGACAAAATGTCTCATTCAAATCATAATCATTATACTTTTTTTCTCATAAAAGTCAAAAAAATTCAAAAACAAAAACCAAAAGAGGCTAGAAAAGTCAGGCTAAAAGTCTTAACACAAAAAAGTTGGCTCTCGTAGCCAATGCTAAACGAAGCTAAAATAAAATAATTCAAAGACAATAGAACTAATGGAAAATACCAAAAAAAAAAAATTTGATAGAAAAGGTAAGTACACGAACTACTGGTATAATTTTTCCTATATATTTTTTATTTGAAAAATGATATATAAGTCTACTTTTTAAATATATTTTTTAGACCCTATGATATGTAAGTGAAATAATTAGTTGATGATTAGTGAAAATATGAGAGAGAGAGAGAGAGAGTGTGTGTTACTTAGTTATTTTAATTGATTGTCATATAATTGCATTGAAAAGCAAATCTAATTTTTTGTTTGTATAAGTTTACTTTAAAGGTAATTCAAGTCATATTGTTATGACAACAATTTTGGTATGAAAGCATTATATGCTAATTAAAGATAATTATGATCTTATTTGGAAAATTTTAACTTAAATGAAACAAACTTACGTACATACCTGTTGGCTACATATTTTGTAAAAGCTAATCACCATTCGACACGTGGCAGAATAAGGGTAATATAGGAAGACTATTCAAGTCTTTGATTCTGATCGTACACGTGGCAGTAAATATTGGTTTTCACATGATCTGAGTAGCATTGGATCAGTAAAGAGATGCAAGGTGACGTGGCTTCAACGGTTACTCACATTCAAATTCAAATTCAAATATAGGAAGAAAACCTAACTGCAAGTGATGGCGTAGTGGAACTACTTATAAGGCAACATGATCAACGATCATGGAGGAGCAGTTCGACGGTTTCAAGTGCAGTTCAAAGGTCATCCTTGACAAGTATAAATAGCAGGGAAGCCTCCAGAAAAAGCCTCAGACTCAGATCCAACAAACCAGTCATTTACTTCATATTTTCTTTTCCAGTTTTACATTTCCAGTCTTCACATTTCCTGCTCTTTAGATTTCTGTTCTTTACGTTCCTGCACTTTAAATTCATGCACTATACTTCGTTCATAGGAGTAGTTTCAAGTTGATTGTCACTGTAAACCTCTACGAAACTGAGTTTGAATCATTGTAAGTTTTCATTCTAATGAAATACTTCAATTGCTCTTCATTTAACTGTTATTTTGCTTAATTTCTCCTAAGTCAAACCACCAGTAAAAGTCCTCTTCATTGAGGCTGAAAGAACTAAAACACAATCGTCTGATAATTGGTTGGCAATTAAAATTTCTGTAAGGACTGATTGATCCTTACTGGCACGCTCGCATTTACAAAAATAACTTTCGAAAGCCAAAAAGCCAACAATACCAAAAGCACTTGCCTGAGTTTAAAATTTGAAAAATTAATGGAACTAATATGGGAAGGAAAATGAGTGGGAGCACTAATTAGTGCTCCCACTAATGATGTGGCAGTAGGCCCCATCATGAATGATTTGATGTTTTGGCCTTGGTGTTGTATTTTTTTTTCTTTTTTTATTGAGTGCCATGTCATTAGTAGTTTTTTTAGAGTTCCAAAATTAGTGGTCTCTATCATTGTTCATATGGGAAAGATGTTATAAGATAGGTGCAACAAATTACTTGTGCTAGGTGTCACCAATATGAACCAAATTTAACAACATAATCCTATTAGTGGGTAAATTTAGGAACATTGTTAATTTCTATTTAATGAAAAGATAAAATGAATAGAGTTAATAAATTTCTAAAATAATTGGATTGCCACAATATGAAACTAGCATATGACCCATACTATGCACAGAATAATATATTACTTTTTAAATAAGATATATATTATTTACATTCACTTGTTTTTTTTTTTTCTGCTCATAAATATAAAAAAAATTTAAATGTAAATTTAGGAAATTGTATATTAATTTGTTCGGTCTCCACCCAAACAAATTTAGTCGTTAATGAATATATGTTTTTAAATTTTTTTTTTTTGAAAATCTAATAATCAAAATCAATGATTTTTCTCTTTAAAAAACATAAGTGATATGTGTAATTTACTGAAATAAAATGAAAAGGTTGGTTTGAGTTTTTTGGATTAAGTTTTTTGAAAACTGACTTTGTTGGTCTTCGTGTTTTTTTGTTTTTAGTAAATATTTTTTAAATTTTAAACATTTTTTTTACTTTTTTAGATGCACCTTACTTAGATATATTTAAAAAGTAAAAAATTTGTGAAAAAATATTTTAAAAAATTAATAAATACATAAAAATACATAAAATGTACTGAATTCTTGTAATTTTTTTTGTATTTTTGGTATTTAGTGAATTTTTAAAAGATTTTTTTTACAATTTTTTTATTTTTTAGGTGTATTTATGTGAGGCGTGTCTAAAAAGTAAAAAAATTGCTTAAAATATTAAAAAAATTCAGTAAAAATAAAAATACATGAAAAATAAGAAAGTAGAATTTTCTGAAAAGTGTTTTTTGAAAAGTGGAAACAAGTAAGGCAATTTTATGAAATGTGTTCGTTCTATTTAGAAATTAAAAATATTATTTAAAGGATCACAATTAAATGAAATATGGAACTTATTATATTGATAGAGTTTAAGAGGTTTAAAAATAACAAATAATAGTATAAGACATTTTATTTTGAATTTTATTGGTAAGTTGGTAATCGATTTAAGGATATCTATTATGAAAATTTTAAGTTTAAATATTTAAGGTTGAATGACTTAGACAATAGATTTTTTAAAAATTTTGTAGTTTGAAACTTTGCGCTGTGTTTGGTTGTGGGATTTGAAAAGAGATTTGGAAATGGAAAGGAAAAATATAAGTAAAATGAGAATAAAATATATTTACATTATATCTACTTTCATACATATTTTCTCTTTCATTTTTCAAATTCCTTCCCTAATTTTCCAACCAAACGCAATGTTAAAGTTCTAAAAACAATGTTAAAGTTCTAAAAACACTCTTAGGCCTTGTTTAAGAACATGCTATTTTAGTAAATTTTTGGCTTTTTAAGAAAATATGTGTAGAAAAGTAGAGAAAGTGATGTGACAATTCATAATGACTTTTTAATTTTTTGGCTAAAATGTATAATTAACAAACCAGACCTTATTAAAAAAGTCTATTTACAATACTATATAATAAAAGGATTGAGTGATGTCATTTTGTTGTTTTATTTTTATTTTTAAATTATAGCAAATTTCATTTTTTAGTTTTGTAATGATTAAAATAGGTCATATTGTTTGGTAACCCTTTTTTATTTTTTTAAAAACTCCTTTATAACTTACATTTAGGAAGACCTTTTTTTTTTTTTTTTTGGGTGCTAATTTTCTTCTTTGATAAACTTTAAAAAAAATGAGTAAATATATATATATTTTCATTTTGTGTAACTTAGATGACCCTAAATTTCTAGTAAAAAATAGGCCAAATTTAAAAAAAATAAATTCCAAACTGAAAAATTATCTTGACTTAATATTGTTTAAAGAATGCAAACATATGCAACATAAATAATTAAATATAAGCCAACCTTAAACAATCTTAGAAGAAGAGATTAGAAGTAATGAGATGCATGAGCCTAACCTTTAAAAGTGAGGTGGTTGGGAATGGTGTGGAGAAGATGTATGGCAGCTAGGGTTTCAAAGTGGAAAAGATAATAGGTTGTAGAGAGAAAAGAAAGGAAAAATTGAAAATTTTTTTATTATAAAATAATTATTATTTGCAGGAATGATGACATAATCATACCAATATTTTTGTTTTTAGGAAAGAATGGTAAAATTTTAACAAAATTATAATTAATTTTATATAATTAATATGATGTGTTAGCCAATAACATTTCTTTTAATACTTTTTAAATAAAAAATTAAGAATTTTATGATGAAGTCTTGGAGCTTTATTTTTCTATTATGAAAAAATTACTATTTGCAGTAATGATGGCATAATCATAGCAATATTTTTGTTTTATGAAAGAATGGTTAAATCTTAAAAAAAATTATAATTAATTTTATATAATTAATATGACATGTTAGCCAATAAGATTTATTTCAATATTTTTAAAATAACAAAAATTAAGAATTTTATGATGAAGTATTGGAACTTTCCTGCCATTCATTATTGAAATATCACTTTAATATAGATATGGATAGATAGATAGATATTTAGAGATTGTTTGGGGTATCTTAAATAAGTACATTTTTTATCTTTTTGGATTAAAAAAATGAGAAAAAAAATATGGATATTTGAGTTAATTTTTTGTCTTTTTATGAAAAAATGTATAATAAAAAATTGTATAAATAAAATGTGTAGTGAAAGATTAATTATTGATTGTACGGCTGCCTCGGCTGCCCAGCCTGTGTATACAAAAAAAATAATCAAATCCTTTTGGGCAAATAACTTTTGGATAGTGATGGTCGGTTCGTAGGGCCATCATGGGTCTCATTTTAATAATCTGAACCATTCAATATATACAATTCGTCGATTATTATAGTTAACGATATAATCGATAGTCAATTATAGTATAACGATATAATCGATCGGATATCGATAGTTATATAATCGATTAGTTTTTTTTTAACAGTTAACTATCACACCATCCGTTTTGTTTATACAAAACTAATTTGATCATATAGTTAACGATATCCGATCAATGTAATTTTTTATAGGAATATATTAATCGACGAGTTTTACATGTTGAACGGTTCGGATTATTAAAAGGGAGTCCTTAGTGGGCCTCCATGGACCCAACATTTTTGTGACTTTACATATAGTATTTTTTTTGGCCCCAAACTTCGGGGCAAATGTCTGTCAGACGGCAAATAATTGGCTGCTGTGCATTTGAAGTGCAAATATATATAAAATATTTTTTTAATATTTTTTATTTGTGAATAGTAATGTCTTTTTATTTTTTATGTAATTTTTTGACTTTTTAAATTTTTTTGAGAATGCCAAACTTGACCTTAATATTGGATTGACTTAAAATATGCGTGTCTCCTTCTAACCCTATCTTGGATTTGATCAAGAAATTGATCAATCAATTAATAAATATAGTTAAAAATAATCAATTTATATCATTGTTTCTCAAGTTTTTATACATATTTCCATAATTCAAATAAAAAAAATACATTTTCGTAGTAAAAAACAATCAAGTTACCCTTACAAAAACACTACTTTGACCCCAAAAAAACCTTCCTCTGTAGTACATGTGAGTACACAAAGTAATTAAATGTACGAAATTACAAATTTCTTGATACAACATCATTAGAGTGGGGGTTTGCAATCCCCTATTTTTAGAAGTTTATGTAACATTAAAAATACTAAGGGGTGGTTTGGCATAAATTAATTTAGTCTATCTTTTTATTTTTTTATCTTTTTTGGGTCACATCAGTCAATATCTCCTATCTATTTTTCTACACATCTTTTTATAAAAAGTCAAAAAGTACACTTATTTAGAACATCCCAAACAATCCCTAACGCTGTGTTTGGTTAGAGGATTTGAGGAGAGATTTGGAAAGGAAAAGAGAAAAGTTAGGTGAAATGTGAATAAAATATACCTACATTTCACCTAGTTTCACACACCTTTTCCCTTTCCCTTTCCAAATCCTTCCCCAAATCCCCCAACCAAACACAGCATAAATGAAATTCTATTATATCAAACATTTTGAAGATTCTTAATTTTTAATTTTTAAAAAATTGAAAATACTAAAATATTAATATGATTATGTAATATAAATTATGTAGGGTTTAAAAATATGTAGGAGTTAATTTACGAATATAAATTAAAAAAATTAGAGAGTATCTATATGTGGAATAAATTTGTATGGACTTAATTTTGGAACATACAAATTTAGGTGATATTAAATATTGAAGGAGTTAATTTAGGAATATAAATTTAAGAGGAGTGATGGAGACCTCCTCCAATCACCACCCCCAGCATCCCACACACATGTGGCAGGTTGTGATTGGAGGATAAAGGAAATAAAAAAAAAAAAGAAAAGAAAAGAAAATCCAATCAATGAGAGAGAGAGGGGGTCAAAGGGGGTGGGAAAAAAAAAGGGACTTAGATATTTTTGTAAATTTAAAAGCATGGAGTTAATTTAGGAACATATAAATTTACATGATATTAATAATATTAAAATAAATTTAATCAACCAATCATTTTAAGACATGCCTTTTTTTCTTTTACAATAATTCAAAAATCTTGAAAAATTATGTTGAGACCGTGGAGCTCTCACAGACATTCTCATTAAAACCACCATTTTTCTATATATATATATATATAGATTGATTGATAGATAGATAAACAATAAATCTATTTAATTTCAACAATCCTAAACTTGTTATAAGAAAAAAAAAGTTTGGAAAAAAAGAAAAAGGAAAAAAAAGAAAAGAAAAAGTGGTTTGAACAATTTCATTCAATGCATTCTTTTTTTCTTTTTCATTTTTATGCGTTTATTTATTTCTTCATTGCTTACAGTAATCAAGTTAATAGGTACATCCTTATAAAAATTATGTTCTAACATTTCTTACAAATGATGTTTATGGCTAAATAGGGTTTATTGTTCAAAATATTTAAGTTTTTTTTTTCCAAATCGTAAGGATTCAATTAAAATACATTATTTAAGATTTAATTGTTATAATTAAAAAAATTAGATTTATTAAAATATATTGATTACATAAATATTTTTTCAAAAATTACATTAAAAGCTTTAAAGGACTTTTAAAATCTCTCTCTCTCTCTCTCTCTCTCTCTCTCTCTCTCTCTCTCTCTCTATATATATATATATATATACTATATATTAAGCAAAAGGGAGTTTTTAACCCCAAGCCTTGTGGGAGCTCCAATCTCCCAATCTAAATTTTCTGATTTTTTTATTAAAATTTTTTTTTAGCATTTATTAACTTCTCCCAACTCCCAAGTCTTTTCCTCATAATAACACTTTAATGCATTAAGAACAATCATAAAAAAAATTCTTTGAAATTCAACACATATGAATTCTTTGAAAAGTCCCAATACATATGATTATTATCCCTCATAATAACATTTTAATGCATTAAGAATAAGCATAAAAAAAAATTTCTTGAAATGTCCAACACATATGATTATTATCAAAATATTAAACTTTAATATAATATAATAAAAAAAAACCTTTAATTCCTTGAAAAGTCCAACACATATGATTATTATCAAAATATTAAATTTTAATATAATATAAAAAAGGAAAAAAAATAAGACATTTAAAAAAAAATTTAAAAATCACAATTCACATATATGCCTTGTGGGAGTTCCAATCTCCCAATCTAAATTTCCTGATTTTTTTATTTAAAAAAAATCTTAGCATTTATTAACTTTTCTCAACTCCCAAGCCTTACCTTTATAATAACACTTTAATGCATTAAGAACAAGTATAAAAAAAATTCTTTGAAATCCAACACATGAATTCCTTGAAAAGTCCCAACACATATGATTATTATCAAAATATTAAACTTTAATCTATACTATATATTAAGCAAAATGGAGTTTTTAACCCCCAAGGCTTGTGGGAGCTCTAATATCCCAATTTGAATTTTCTAAATTTTTTATTTAAAAAAAACTCAACATTTATTGATTTGGTTAAAATCTCCTGATCAGCATTTTTTAACTTTTTTCAATTCACATGTCTTTCTACATGCCTGCATTTATTGATTTGGTCCAAATTCCTTGATCAACATTTAAAACCCCCTCATACAAATAATTATAGATATAACCTGTGTATAGTTACTGCAGTACCCTTTTCAACTTCTCCCATACACTATGGTTAGTGATAAAAATTGTTAAATTATTTTTATAAAAAATCTTTAAAAACATAATTTATATATTAAAAAAAAATCTAACACAAATATAAATATTTATAATATCCCGTGCATAGCATGGGTGATAGGCTAGTATATATATCTTAAAGAAAATGGGGTTTCTAATGAGAAGCTTTGCGAGAGTTTCAAGTTTTCAACATGAATTTTTAGAATTTTTGTATTTTTAAATAGTAATTAAAAAAATTTCTATTGGTTAACTCAACTAAAAAAAAAATATAATTATATTTCAAATTTAAATTTTAAAATTCAATACCCGACTAACATGGAAAATCATTAACATATGTCATATATTTGTATCCCTCTTAAACTTTTCAAATAATGCCAATAAAAAACATAAAGTAAAATTAAAAATCATAAAATTTTGAAAATCCTAAATAATATATATTCAACATGAGAAGTATTTTAGAAGAAGGCAAAATCATATACAATCCAACAATCTAATGCAATATGAATTTTAGAAGAGGTTGCTTTTATACTTATTCATATAATTGTCTCTTTTTTATTATTGGGAATTAAAATATTTACATTTAAATGAATGTTTGAATATCTCTTCTTTTCATATTTTCTTTAAACCTTTTGTCTTCAGTATCTACATGTAATGTTGAACATATGTACGCATCTATATTTAATATATTTATAAATAATAATATATCTATGTGATCTTAATATATTTTCATGTGTAAATGTATACATTTTGTATGTATGTATATGTTTGATGTTAATTATATATAATGTATCATAACCTACATTCATGCCTTTTCTTTTAAATCATTGTTCAATTTACTTTGGTTAATTGATTGATCCTCCATACATTACTACTTCACAAAATTTGTTCTTCGAATGCTTTTTAACTATCTTCATTATAAGTTAATCATCTGTCCAAATGTTTATCATTCAAAATATATAAAATATATCCACCAAAATCTCAAATTTCATTAACATAAATGTGGTGCAGAGGATGATGATTTTTAAAATCCTAACATAGAAATTCCATGCCTCATATTGATTGAGTTCATTTAATTTTAAAAAATTTCATTGCATCATATTGAACCCTATTTTATGTAGGATTGACTGATTTATCAATATCTATGCTATATATTAAGCAAAAATGATCTTTTATTAGTTCCAAAACATTAATTTAATTTTTTTTATTTTTTAAAAATTTGTGAACCTTAAGAAAATAAGGAAATATTAATCCATCTAATCATATTTATGGTTTTGGAATTTAAAAATATTTTTTAATAAAAAGTATAAAAAAAAAGAAAAAAAAGAAGGCATATCTAACTTATATCTAATTTCAAATTTAAAAATCTTAAGGAAATTTCAAATATAATTTTAGTGTTATATAATTTCAAATTTTAAAAATATTTACTTCAAAATTTTATTTTTTTATTTCTGAAAACTAAACAATACATGTGTCTAAAAAATTAAGAATTTTTTAAGCATTAAAATATTTATAGCACCTTTACTAATTTTTCTTTCTTTTTTTTTTTTTTTTGGTGTGGTTACAGCAGAGATAAAAACAGGGAACTAAGCCCTTTCGTTAGAGCAACCTAACATATCATCAACAAGTAAACTTCTAATTTCAGCTGGAGGATCTTTCACCACCAGCATATGCTCTGGTTGATCTATTCCAAGTTTAGCAAGAGCATTAGCACACAAGTTACCTTCTTTCCAAACATGTTCGACAATATAGTTGTAACCTCTGATCAAGATTTTTGCATCTTCCACTAGATGCTTGAAAGGGCATTTATCACATATTTCTTCCTTCATCAGTTGCACAACCTGGATTGCATCCGGCTCTATTATCACATCATTTAATCCTTGTTGCAGGATTACTGTCAGTCCCTTATATATTGCCCATAGCTCTGCTTCTAGACTAGTTCATGGTTGAAGTCTGCTATAGTATCCACATACCCATGCTCCTCGTTCATCCCTGATCAGACCTCCAAAGCCTCTATCACCTCCTGTTTTCCTACTTCCATCTATGTTGAGCTTTAGTTTCCCTACAGGTTTTAAATTCCAAAAGATAAAATTGGTAAGCTAGTCTAGAAACTAGTACAATATTGAGGAAGGCTAGATAGATCTCTCTAGAGTAATCTAAAATGTATTTAGTACTCTCTTGGTAACCAGTGGTTTTTCCTTCAAACACAAACAGATTCCTGTTTTTCTAGATTTTCCACAAAGCTACACTAACTACTAGAGACCAAAAGAGGTCTGCATTAAAATGAGTTTTATTTTTAACATTACTCATGAGCCATTCCATCCAGTTTTTCCTTCTCATATCAAGGTACCAAGGTTGAGTAAAAAGAGCAAGCCAAACAGCTTTGGCCTTATGATAGTCTTTAACCAAATGCTGAATGTCCTCAGTCAGATTGCAACTAGGACATTAAGCATCCTGAGTTAACCTTCTTTTTAGTCTCATTTGATTCGTGAGTAGTTTGCCATGTAAAACAGTCCACAAGAAACCTTTAAGTTTCTATGGTAATCTAAGTTTCCACAGCTAGTTCCAGTCCTCATCTTTGTCATGACTTTCCAAAATACACTCATAGGCAGAAGAGACAGTAAAAGTCCCATCAGGAGTCCCCTTCCATAGAGGGATATCCTTGTTCAGGCTTCTTGGAGGATTAGATGCCAAGATTGTACTAGCCAATTGGGGTGGGAAATTGATATTCATAGTGGTTTCATCCCAATTTATATTCTCCCCCAGCAGCTCTCTCACATTATCACATTCTGTGGAGTTGCTCTAGGAGGGAGGATTAATACCTGCGACAGTATCCTCAAAGGAACTATCTCCACACCACCAATCCTTCCAAACATTGACAGTGGTCCCATCACCCACTTCCCACTTCACAGCTTTCTTCAAAAGATTCCTGGTGATCAAAATGCCTCGCCAAACATGAGATGCATTTCTCCCTCTTTTCCAGTTATGAAATGAAGTGTTATGCAAGTATTTCTTTTGAAGAAATTCACACCATAATCCACCCTTGTTACTGATGAGATTCTATACTAGTTTAGAGATCAGAGCTAGGTTCTGATCCCTGGCTTTCTTGATCCTTAAACCCCATTTCTTTTTCATATTACACACCACATCCCATTTAAGAAGATGGATTTTGGTTTTCTCCATGGTGTCACCCCAGAGAAAGTTCTTGTTAAGTCTATCAATATCATTGCAGACAGATTTAGGCAAGAGCATAGTTTGCATAGTGTAACTGGGAATGACAGTAGTCACTGATGTTATAAGTGTAGCTCTATCAGCCATGGATAAGGTATTAGCTTTCCACCCATACAATCTTTTTAGCATTTTACTTAGAATATCATAGAACATCCCTCTTTGCATTCTACCATGCAGCAGGGGCACACCCAAATACTTTCCTAAATCTGTAAAAAGAGGGATCCCACATATAGTTCTCAGTTCTCTAGCTCTCCTTCCATCAACATTAGGAGAGATAAAGAGCATAGACTTATGTGAGTTAATTCTCAGCCCAGAAATACTACAGAACTCATCCATGACCTCTCTGATAGTCTCACAGGTGTCTAAATTAGCTTGCCCAAATAGCATAAGATCATCAGCAAAGAGTAGGTGAGTCAGGATTGGCCCACCTCTAGTAACTTCCACACCTTTCCAACTTTTTTCTCAGCTTTGAAACTGATCATATTGGACAATCTTTCAAGACAAAAGACAAACAGATAGGGGGAGATTGGGTTTCATTGCCTCAAACCTCTTAAAGGTTTGAATGCCTTCAGAGGTTCACCATCTCAAATGATAACAGTGCTAACAGAAGTAACACAGCACATAATAAGCTCAATAAAGTTAGTGTCCAAGTTAAACTCCTCCAGAGTTTGCTTGAGAAAGTCCCAAGAAATATTGTCATAGGCTTTCTCCAAGTCAATTTTTAAAATCACACCACCTTTCTTACCTTTCTTAGATTCAAAGTATGTAGAATCTCTTGAGACATAATGATATTATCACAGGTATTTCTACTTGGGATGAAGCTACTTTGATTAGGTCTCACAATCTTATTCAGGAAAGGTCTGATCCTACTAACAATAATTTTGGAGATGATTTTGTAAGAAAGATTATTTAAGCTAATAGGTCTGAACTATTTTACATTCTCAGAATTATCAATCTTAGGGATCAAAGCTACTAAGGTTTTATTAACATCACTAGGTATGTGATTGGTTGAAAACAGTTTTTGACAAAATCACAGACAGACTTACCAATAACAGACCAAAATTTATGATAGAAAACAGTCTGGAACCATCACAACCAGGGGCTTTGAAAGCACTGATGTGCTTCACAACCCTCCACACCTCATTATCAGTGATGGCTTTAGTGATCTCAGTATTATCCTCAAGACTCAGCTTACAAACCACGAGATTGCTCCAGTGATCCAGTGAGTAGTTGGGGATCTGTTGAAAAAGATTAGTAAAATAGTTGAGAATCAAGTCTTTAAGTTGATCAGGTTGATCCACCCAATCCCCATTGTCATTTTTAAGCATCTCAATCTTCCTTCTCTTACGTTTAGCCAGAGTTGTTAGGTGAAAGAATCTAGTGTTTCTCTTACCTTAATCCATCTGGCTCTAGATTTTTGGAACCAAAGGAGCTCTTCCTGATACAGAACTTTATTGAATTGATCCACAAGGTCAAGTTCTAAATTATGGAGATTATTGGAGTAATGTTGAGCTTGGGCTTGTTGAATCCCTTCAATTCTCCCCAACAACCATCTCTTCCTTCTAAAAATGTTATCGAAAACCTCTTTATTCCAAACACTAGCATCTTGGGCTAGAGTGGCCAGTTTCTCACTCAGAAAAGGGGCTTGTTTATCCCAGCTATTAGTCACCATAGAATTAAAGTCCTTATGAGTAATCCAAATTGCCAAAAATTTAAACGATTTACAAGAAGGGTTGAAAGGAGACTTACCTTGAGTAAACACCATCATGGGGGAGTGGTTGGAGTATGTACGAGGTAGGTTCCGAACAGAGCCATCAGGAAATTTGGTTCTCCACTCAGTATTACACATAACTCTATCCAGTTTAACCATTGTGTTAGCCCAGCCTTTTTTGTTGTTACTCCAAGCCAGTCTTGGGCCAGAGCATCCCAAATCCATGAGTTGCAATTGTTGAGTCTCTTATTGAACTTCCTACTTCTTCTTTGATCTTGGCTTGAACTCTGGCTGTTGGATTTGTAAAGACTTATTTTTTCACTAGCAGAGGTAAAATCATTAAAGTCACCAACTACCAGCCAATGCACCTTCATAGATTGAGCAATGGCCTCTAGATGGTCCCAAAGCCCATCCTTCTTCCTCACATTAGGGTTTGCATAGACAGCTGACAGTTACCAATCCTGATAGTCTTGTCTAGAGATAATGGCTGTGATTTGTTGTGAACTGGCCTCAACTACTCGAACATTGACCACAGTTGGATTCCAAAACATCCAAATACCCTCACTCCGGCCAACAAGGTCAACATGAGTTGATGCAGTGAACCCCATACAGTTGAAGAACATCTCCATAGCTGTAAGCTCTTCCTTGGTTTCCATAAGCACAATAATTTCGGGTTTATGTATTTGGACTAACTCTCTCAAATTCCTTTTGAATTTCTTGTTTCCTACCCTCCTACAATTCCAAATGAGCAAATCCATAGAAGGTATATTTTGAAAAGGTAAGAGGGTCTGATTAGACAGCTTCGGATAACCCCTTATGGCTTGGAAGCTCTATGCCATCAACTTTAGTGGGTTCATTGAGAGGTAGTGACAGTCTTGGCTTGTATCCATTTGTCTCCATGGTTGGATTCTCAACTTTGTTCCTTTGTTCCACCATTCGAAGGTGATGAGGTGAAATACTTCTTTGCCTGGTGTTAGGCACACGAGCACTCTGTTTTGGGTCATGTTGTGCATTTCCGTAGGGTAGTTATCTCATTCCTCTTCCATGTTTGTGTGGAGGTTTTCTTCCTTTTGGTTCGATAGCTCTCACAACAGATTATATGAGATAGGGTGAAGGAACTAGGCTTGTGAGGAGACTAGGAGTTTGGTTGCCCTCTACTACTGGCAGGATAGTTGTCGTTTGCTCTAAAAAGGTATGAGGGATTGATGTCTCACCTACCTCCCGCTCTGCCCCTTGATCTTGAATCTCCATGTTAGTATCCTTTTTCTTTCCCATTCTAATCTCTTCCAGCTTTTTAGCTTGAGCCATAGCAGGGTTGGTAGGCTCAGTCTTCCTCTCATATGGTTTGGACCTGTATTTAAAGCCTTTTCCCAGTTGGGCTTTCCTTCTTCGACCCGTTTCTTTCCCTACTTGGCCTTTGTTTTCTTGAGGATATTCGCTTCCTTCTTGTAATACCTCAAAGATATTCCTTTGCTGGGTGTTATCACTTTGTGGAGTTGGGCCTCTTGGTTTCCTAGTATACTTGGATACTGTCATCCATGGCCCAAAAGTGGTTGGGCTGAGCTCAAGGCTTTGGGATACCTCCAATTGCTCTTCGTTCCCAGCAGCACCTGGTCGCTGTGGACATGTCTCTGACATGATTTTATCACCGCAATTGTCCCTCTAGTAACTGACCCTGCCACAACAAAAGAAAAATAAGTGCAAATGTTCATATTGAACATTGTAAATGTATTTACGTATTGCAACTTGGGAGATTAGCGGCTTTCGGAGGTTCATTTCAACACAGAAATATAAACATAAACATAAATTTCGCATGACAAATATAAACATAAATTAAAAAACTACATGTGTAATGCAAATTTTTATGCCACATCAAAAAATACATGTGTCGTGTTTAGAAACACGTGTGTTTTTAAAAATATATTTTAACCATATCTAAGCCTTAATATATATATACATATAAATTAAGAATGCATGGAATAAGATATACATGATATAAAACTATTGGTTTATCTATTTTTTTTTTTAATTTAAGAATTTCTAGATGAAAATAATAATAAAACAAAATTCACCATATCTAAATTGCATCTAATTTGTGATTTAAAAAAAGAGTCCAAATAAAATTTATTTATTTGTAACTTAAAAATATTTAAATAGAAAATATGAATAAATTTTTTAGCTATATATAATTGGCCAAACAACTTAATATAGAATACAATAAAATTGAAAAAACTATAGTGTATTTTTATTTTGTCAAAAATATAATTTTTGTAATTTATTCTATTTTTTCTATTTTTAGTAATTAAAATATGACCTCTATTTCTTATGGAGAACTTAAAATATATAATTAATGACATAACAATTACAATACATATATATATATATATGTATTCTAATGAAATGGTTAAAATTTGATTCACTCTAAATTATTTTTCTATACATTTTAAATAAATTTTGTATTATTTTATAATTTTAAAATTATTTTTTTAATCCATGCATAGCATGGGTGATATGCTAATTTTTTTTTTTTTTGAAATAGCCAAAAGGAATTTTGTTGAAAATTATCAAGCAAAAAGACATTGACAATCAACAATAAAAAGGGAGGAGCAAAGATCACAAAAAAAACCAAACAGGGCAAATAAGGTTGGTAAGATATCAACCAAGCAGCCCAGAGATCCCAAAAAACCAAGCAGATGTATCCCAACAGATGTATCAACCAAGCAGCCCAAAAAAAAAAAAAAAAAAACCAAACAGGGCAAATCAGCTCCAAACAGATATATCCCACGAGCACAGAGACACAGAGACACCAACTGTTGAAACTCCAAGCAAAATGCAATTCTGTTTAAATGGTCCTCCAACACTAGTTCATCAGCACAGAACAGAACAGAACAGAACAGCCCCAAGTTTTAAACAGCACAGAACATCAGGTTCGTCTCTATTGTACGAAGGCAGGATCAACTCCATAACATAGCAGCAGCCTCAAGTCAACTCCAACCCAGAATCAGCTGCCCAAAACAGATTTGCTCCCTAGACTCAATCTTATTTGCCTCAGGTTGGTTAAAAAATCTTGAACAGAGAAATGACAGTCCTTGAATCTATGTTTGAACCACAACGCAACTCTGATTTTGATCAACTCACACAGGTCCACTAACTGAGGCGGAGCAGATTTGAAGATGCACTCATTCCTAAGCTTCCACAGAGACCATATGACAACTAAGGGAATGACCTTCTATATCCATTTTTCTTTCCTGTTCAAATACACCCCATCCCACCAGTGAAGTATACCTTCTACTGAACCTGGAATAGCCCCCTTCAACTCCCACCAATCCATCATATCAGCCCAAACCTTCCATGCAAAGTAGCAATGCAGCAGGAGATGAGTGGAAGATTCAGGCTCAGATTTACAAAAAACACACAGAGCAGGAGCATTAGCTTGTATCACTCCAATTTTCTAAAGAAAGTCAACTGACTTAATTCTGTTTCTCCATGCTAACCAACAGAAGAATTGAACCTTAGCATGGGCAAAACAGTTCCAAACAAACTTACAAGAAATGAGAGAGGGACTAAGGGAGTCAATTTCATTATTATACGCAGAGGAGACAGAAAATGACCCAGATTCTTCAGCCAACCAGATTAATTTGTCCTCCAGAACAGAACAAGGAGCAGATGCAGAAACCAGGAGCAAGTTGAGCCTACTAACTTCCCTCTCTTCCCACTCATATAGCCTTCTTCTGAATTGAAAATTCCAAGCCCCTGAATGTACCCTCCTGTCATATATTGATCTCAAGGTTTCTTCCTTGTTCACAACCAATCTGTGAAGAGTTGGAAATTCATCTTTTAAGCTAGAATTGCTGCACCATTTATCCTTCTAGAAAAATGTTCTATTTCCATCCCCTACCTTGATATGAACATTATTGAGATAAAATACCATCAGACTATTTCTTCTCTCTGGTACAGATATGATACCTTTCCAAACACAAAAGAGCCTGCTACTAGGGAAGGAAGAGGGGCTCCAACTGTTTACATCCAAATTATACTTGCTGCAGATGATTTTTCTCCACAGGGCATCTTTCTCGGAGCCAAATCTCCACCACCATTTTAGTAGCATACAATCATTAACCAACCTAACTCTCCTAACACCTAAACCCCCCTACTTCACATTCTTTGTTATATCATCCCACTTAACCAAGTGAATTGGTTTCCTTGATTTTGACCCTCCCCAAAGAAAATTAGCCTGCAACTTGTCAAATTCTCTAGCTATCCCTACAGGCATTTTAAATAAGGATAGGTAAAACATAGGCAGCGCAGAGGACACAGCTTTTCGTAGAGTGAGCCTCCCTGAGAATGATAGCAGCTTCCTTTTCCAACTTGCAAGTCTGCTTCTGACTTTATCAAGGACAGACTTCCAAGTAGACTTCTTATTTGGGTTAGCTCCCAAAGGCAGCCCCAAGTACTTCAAAGGGAGAGCCTTGGGTTGACAATGTAATCTTGCTGCAAATGCGGATAAAGACTCCTCAGGGACATTAACCCCACACACCAGACTCTTATGGTAGTTTATTCTCAGCCCAGAGATCACTTCAAAACACCTCAAGACCCTCTTAATATTGCACACCTCCATTTCCTCAGCTTCGCAAAACAAAATAGAATCATCAGCAAATTGTAGATGTGTTAACAACACTTCACTAGAGCCCACCTTCACCCCCTTAATCAGGCCATGCTGCTGAGCTCTAGGCATAAGGATATTGAGGCCCTCAGCAGCTATGTTGAACAAGAATGGAGATAGGGGGTCACCTTGCCTGAATCCCTTTTGAGGGGAAAACTCCTCTGTCGGTGACCCATTGACTAACACAGAGAGTTTGGCAGTGGAGATACATTCTTTAATCCAAATAATCCATTTTGCAGTTTTTCAAGGACTTTCATAGGAATGGTAGGTTGGTCTTGGGGCTTAATAGCTCCTTTATCTCTCTAATCTAATGCACTTGTATAACTTATGAATAGTTGCATACAAATAAATAAAATTTACAAATATACTTTACAATGCCTTGTTTTAGGCTTCGTTTGGTTAAGTTGGTTGGGATTAAAAAAGCATAAAAGATAAAACAAATTAAATAATTTAATAAGACAAAATGTCACATCTAAATTATAATAATTTCCCCCCTTTTTTTTTTCTCATAAAAGTCAAAAAAATAAAAATAAAAAATTTGATAACAGAACTTTTTAGTAAGCTAAAAAAATCCAAACTCTAAAAAGCCATCTAAAAAAGATTTTTCCAAACGGCAACTTAATGTGACAAATAGGACTTGAATAATTCTTCATTTTCTAAAAACTTATACCAACTTTCAATTAAAATATGAGTAATGCTAGGGATATTAACATTTTTACTAAATAAATGATCAAATGTCTCACATGGGTGTGAAGCCCACACATATGTTGAATCCATACTCATGTGAGATATTTAATCATATATTTGGTAAAAATATTGGGGACTATAGTATTTTCTTTGATATATATGTCACATATATGAATTGTATCCACCACTTGACACTATAATTTAGAAGAAGACATTTAGGACTCATTTGAGAATTTATTTTTTTAGTTTTTTTTAGTTTTTTATGAACAAAAATTAAAAGGTAGAGAGAATAATTTGACAACTTGTAAAAAAATAAACCAAATTATAAATAATAGTGTTATATTAAGAAACAAATTTAGTTGCTGTTGCTTGTTATTAAATATGTTTTTCTGTATATCAGAGGGTGATGTATTGTGCTAATTACAATTCAAGTGCAATTTCAAAATTTATAAGTTTGTAAAATTTATTGGTATAACTAACTTTTCCTTTGTAAAATAAATTTGTAAAAATTGTTAGGTGTCATATATATTTAATACAACGATTAGGTGTCATATATATAGGGCCTGGCTTTGGTCCAGTTCTTAATCGGATTGGACGGTGTTGTTGGGCCCGTGGGGGCCCACCACGGGTCCCGTTTTGAAAATCTGAACCGTCAGTGTGTAGAAATCGTCGAGTACTATATGCCTGTGAAAAATCACGTTGATCGGATATCGATAGCTATGTGATCAAATCAGTTTTGTATAAAAAAATGGACAGTGAATAAATTAACGGTTGATAAAAAACTGTTTTGATCACATAGCTATCGATATCCGATCAACGTGATTTTTCACAGGCATATAGTACTCGACGAGTTCTACACATTGAACGGTTCAGATTTTCAAAACGGGACCCGTGATGGGCCCCCTACGGGCTCAGCAGTACTGTCCAATCCGATTAAGGACTGGACCAAAGCCAGAGCCTATATATATTGGTCAAACTGTAATAGATAAATTACCAATATTATTGAGAATTATATCAAACCAGACATTCACCAATGAAAGAAAGTCTAATAAAATCACAAGCATACAACAAATTCAACAGTGTAGAAGCTCTTTATTGATGTAGCTTATGATTTAAGCATAATATAGTATCTTAGCTTATGGTTTTTTTCATAATATATGTTTGGGAAGTGGGTTGGCTTTTTGGCTTTTTGGCTCTTTTGGCTATATGAGCCTGGGCTCAAAAGCTTGGTTTGGAAAGGGGTTTTGGCTTTTTGACTTTTTTGACTTTTTTTGTGAGAGAAAAGTGTAATGATTATGGGGTTGGATGTGATATTTTGTCTATTGTGGTTCATGAGCCTATTCTATCTTTTGTGGCTCATTGAGCCAAAAAAGCCCAATGAGCCCTTGCCAAACCAACCCAACCCAAATACTTCTTGCTAGATATTTCAACTATTTTTTAATGTTTTTTTGGTTCTCCAATAGGCTAGTTATTTTACCTTCCACAATTTTTACTAGCTAAATTTAATTAGAAAAAAATCACTAACTAAACATTAAAAAAGTAATTCTTCTCTCTCTCTCTCTCTCTCTCTCTCTCTCCATTTTCCCTCTTGGAAAGTGTTAATTAAAAAATAATAATTATCTAAAATAGCTAGCTAAGCAGAGAGTACTATAGGAAGACATGCCAGCCAAAATAACTAGTTAAAATAAAGATTTTTTTTTTTTTTTTTTGTGGGTGTAAATTACACTAATCTTCTCTTTGGAGAAAATACAATAAGCATTTTATAATTATACTGGGATCTAATATTTTTAATTCACATAAGACTTAATCTCATTTTTATCAATAATTCGTTAGTTATATAGATAAAAAAATAATATTATAATCTCTTTTATAAATATATATATATAGTATCATGTTTATCATCATATTTTCATACCACCAGCATGATTTTCAATCCCTCTAGCTTTATTGAGAAGGAAGTTAGTCAGTGTAATTATACCAAAATTATAAAACTTATTTTATATTCTTCAAATCTTAGGAGAGCTTAACATAATTTTCCCTCTCTTTTTTGTGTATATTTTAACTAACAAAAATAGCTAGTGGTATTGGAGTTGCTTAATAGAATGATATAAAAAAGTTATAACCTAAGAAAAGAAATTTTATAAATAACAACTTTGGTTTTGAGGGATGGAGAAGAAGTGAAGCTGCCGTTTAGGAGTGTGCACGTCAACCTGGTGGGTACTTGATGACTTGACCAAATCAAAATAAATCTAGTCCACATTTTAAAAACATGTTTTCTTAATTTTATATATAGGTCCTTAATTAACGCTTGGAAATTCTGAACTAAAGTTTGAAAACCATAACGTGTAAAGAATATATCTAGAATCATTCATCTATTTTCAACCTTACAAAAAGACTTTAATTTTATGCCAACAAAAACTTGAATTTTTTTAAAAAGTAAATCAGTGTGTTTGGTTTGAGTTTTCTGGATTAAGTTTTTTGAAAATAGAGTTTTTTGGTTTTCGTATTCTTTTGTTTTTAGTGAATATTTTTCAAATTTTTAATTTTTTTTTTACTTTTTTAGATGCACCTTAGTTAGATATATCTAAAAAGTAAAAAATTTGTGAAAAAATATTTTAAAAAATTAAAAAATACATAAAAATACAAAAAAATGTACTGAATTCTTGTATTTTTTTTGTATTTTTGGTATTTAGTGAATTTTGAAAAGATTTTTTTTATAATTTTTTTACTTTTTAGGTGTATTTATGTTAGGTGTGTCTAAAAAGTAAAAAAAATTGCTTAAAATATTTAAAAAATTCAGTAAAAACAAAAAAAATGTAAAAAATAAAAAAATAAAATTTTCTAAAAAATAAAAACAAACAAGCTGAAAGTCTGGGAGATGCCAAGTCTCATTATTGCCTACATAATTCAATAATGTAATTATACACATTATTCAATAGGTCATAATATTGTTTTCCATGAAGTCAATTCAAAAGATTTGTCAAAGTGACTATTATAGCCGATGATCAGAATGCATTTTTATTCTTGTATACTTTATTATAATAATTTCATTACGTTAGTTTACCTGGTACAGATGTCTACAATTCAATTGCTGATTCAATAAAATAAAAATAAAAAATAAAAAGTCCACAACTCAATTGAAATCAACCAACATATTCTATGTTATTGAACTCTTTGGTCAAGTGCTGGCAAATCATGTCATTTAGGCTCCGTTGGTTTCAATATAAAATATTTTATATGAAAAATATTTTTCATACAAAACTTTTTGCTTGTAAAACACTTTCAGTAATCTTTTTTAATTTTTTAATTTTTGGTAATGAACCTAATAAAAAATTCAACAAAGGTGGAAAAAAAAAATCATTACAAGGCTCACTGTGCAAATAATAATAAATTGATCCTTCATTGCAAGTCTAGGAATGCAAAAACGGCCCACGGCCCGTGGACAGCCCAAAGCCCCCCCGTGGCCCGTTTGGGCCCAGCCCGAGACCCTGGGCCTGCTGTTGGGCCATCATTTTGAAATCCGACCCAACCTGTGGGCTGGGCTTGGCTGACCTGGCCTGTTGGCCCGCTTAAGGCCTACTCAAAATCTGGCCTGAGGCTTGGTGTAACAACCCCAACCCGTGATTAACTTAAAACATATGATTAAGAATGCCTAATAAGTAATTAAGATGAAATTCTGAATTATTGCATGTGTGTTGCATTATTTGTGTTTCTGTCTGTCTATCGTAGAAATATATGTTTGCGTTTCTGTTATGTTCTACAAATTGAAGGCCTTATCGGCATCCGATCACAAAATTGACTTGGTTTTCATGTTATTTAGACTTTTTAGCATTTTATAGTAGGTTTAATTGAAATTTGATTCGGAACGAATTAATTACGATAATTAATGTCACTTAATTAGTCATTAAGTAAACTCTCTAATTAAGCCCATATAACGCGACTTGATGACTTAAGAGCCATTACTTACACTTTTATTTCTCATCTTCTTGAGGCCCAAACGTGAGAGAGAGAGAGAGAGAGAGAGAGAGAGAGAGAGCGAGAGCGAGACTAAGAGCGAGACTAAGAGAGAATTGAGATCAACAAGGGAATTGCTAGAATTTGGAAGGATTTGACTTGAAATCTTAGTGAATTCATCACCTAGAGCTTAATTGAGAAGTTGAGGTAAGGATTCAACACTTAGATTATATAATTATGATATCTAGGACTTGAATTCTAGAGGATTAAGTTGAGTTATGCAAGAATTGAACTAATGAGTTAGTAAGGAAGATCATATCATGCATACATGTTCATGTCATTACAATTTGAGTTTGATTTCAAATAATTCTCACATGCATGTGCTCCTTTTGCCTTTGTTTTAAGAATTCAACATGTTTTTGTGGTTAACACCTCATTTGACCAAGTTTTGAAAGTTTTGAAGCCAAAATACTTCATACATGTAATGTTTATGATATATTGAGTTTAATTTATACAACTGGCATGCCTTTGCGCCTTGATTTGCCGAAATGGTTTTGAATTCATGATGTTTGACAAATTTAGACATGTTTTCTGAAGCTTTTGGCCCAAAAGAACATGATTTGTGGCTTTGAATTCGAGTTTTGAGCTTGGGAGCAAATCTAGGAATTCTAGAAGTTTACACTTCCACTTGAGCGACCAAAAGTTGGCTCGAGTGTAAATTGCATGCTCCCAGAAGTTTACAAGTTCTGCAGATTGCTCAAGTGACCAGAGTTGCGCTTGAGTAAAGACCTCAGTCTCACGCTTGAGCAACCGTTGAGTGTGCGTCGAGTGAAAAATTCAAGCAACCAGTACTTTTGCAGAGTTTATAGACCGCTCGAGTGACGGAAGTTGCGCTTGAGTGACCGCCCTTATTTTTGAACCTCTACTCAAGCGAAGGAAGTTGTGCTGGAGCGAAGACCTTATTTTCAGCAAATTTAACCAAGTGTTTTGAATCACATTTTGGCATCCTCATTGCATCATAGGCATTCCTAAGCCCTAATTAAGACATAGACAAAGGCTAGAAACACATTAAGAACAAATGAAATAAATTGAGTACTATCTAAATGTGTGTTTCAATATGTATATCTGTTATGTGGTGTAGGTCACGCGTCGTAAGTTATTTGGTTATCCATTCTATCTATCTACTATTGGAGCCATCTGTGAGTAATAACTTTGTAAAACTATGTTCAATTTATAAGTATTTTCTGAAATATATAAGATGATCTGTTTTCTGAAATATTATTTTCTATATGAATAAATGGTTGTCCGATGTCTCTGAAATGTATTCGTGGCATCCTTAGTTTCAGATGACATCTGTTATCTGTTCTGTTACGTCCTAATTATGGACCAACTGTACGTCTCATGAGCCAACTGTTATGGAACCTTCTGTATACGTCTCATTTATGGGCCAACTGTACGTCTCATGAGCCAACTGTACCTTCTTTGTGCATGTGAGTCAACTGTATGCCTTCATGGCCGTCCCTTTATGGGTCAACTGTTTCTGCTTGTGCTAATGAATATACCACGTATGATTGATTATGAATATGATTCTAAATCTGTTTCTATTATGAACTCTGATTTCTGAACATGATTATCAAATCCATTTCTGTTAACTACTGAATTCTTATTTCTGTAATTGTATGGACAACGTTCATGAAACCTTTTATCTTGTTATTATTCACTGGGCTTCCGCTCACTCTATTACTTATGTATGTAAGTGATCAGGTGCGTGGCCAGACTCAATGGCGATTGCCTGGAGCTTTGTTTTGTTGGCCAACCCTTATGCCTCTCGAGGAGGTTTCAAAAGTCATGTGGTCATGTTTTGTGAATGTATAAGACTTTGTTTTCTTTTTGGATTGTGAGTAAGTTTTCTGTTTATCTACATATTGGGCTAAGCCCCTTTTGGTCATATCTGTAATGAAAGAGACGTAAGATTACTATATTTTTGACATCACATGTTTGTATATAAAGTTTAAAATTTCTATCCCATGTATGTCTACACAGCTCAATTGACTATGTATATTTTATATCTACTTCCGCTAGCCCCTTTAATTAAGTGTTATTCTGTACAGAGGCCTTTGGTAATCCAAGGATTACTGACCGGTTATGACACTAAACCTATAGGGGCGGGTTTGGGTCGTCACAGAGTGGTATCAAAGCACGAGTTATACTGCACACACGAGTCCATATGAGCTATAGGATGTCTTGGAAAAGAATTAGAGACATTTCATCTGCATGTATGAAGGTGTGTTAATCTCTGTAAATGTGAAAACTGAATCTGACTATGAACATATGAAATTGAAAAGAATGAACTAAAATGGAATACTCCGAACATTGTGAAAACAATTATTGGCCTATGTTTATTATTGCTTTGTTTACTTATATCAACATGGAGAAGGCAAGGAAAAATGATACAAGTGAATTTTTCGAAGCCCGAATGAGTCAAATGGAGCAAATGCTTGCAGCCTTAATAGAATCTTTAAGGCAACAACCTTTGCCTCCTCCACCCACACTAGTGCAAGTTGAACCGGATAAGAATGATATTATAAATCTAACTCAGAAGTTCATGAAAACGAAACCACCGACTTTTTTGGATGGTATTGAACCATTAAAGGTAAAGACATGGTTACTGGAAATGAAGAAATTATTTGAAGTGTTTCCTTACTCTAAGACTCAGAAGGTTTATTGGCCACCTATACTCTAAAAGATGAAGCCCGAAGATGGTTGTTGTTAATCCAAAATAACAATGGGAAAATAACATGTGCTCAATTCAACGAAATCTTCTATGACAAGTACTTTCCTCAGTGCTTTCGGGATTGAAAAGTTTCTGAATTCCAAGAACTTAAGCAAGGCAATATGTCTATAGTCGAATACGAGACTAAATTCACTGAATTAGCTCGATTTACTCCTTATATGGTGGATACTGACTATAAGAAAGCTCAAAAGTTTAAAGGTGGATTGGATCTAGACGTATTTGATCGTGTAAGTGTTTTAAAGCTGCCTAATTATGTGGATGTACTTGACAGAGCGTTGATGGCAGAGGCTAATTTGGCAGCAAAGAAACAGGTTAAAACACCATCAATAGAATGGCGAGGTAAAAGATCTAGATTTGGTTTTAAGAAGGGCCGCTCATTTGTTACGAATAAGAAACAAAATACGGGATCTACTAGCAGTTCAAGTCGAAGCAGTGGGTCTGCGCCTGTTTGTACTCAATTTGGAAGGCGACATAGAGTGGTCTGCCATCGGGTATTTGGTGCTTGTTTCCGGTGTGGCAAAACGGGCCACATGATAAAAGATTGTCCAATTGGGTCAGAAAATGTCAACCGTCCTGTAGCAAGTTCAGCAGGGTCTGCTTCTGGATCAAGAACAAATGTGAGAACTAATGCGGGGAAAGAACCTTTGAGACAAGGTAGAGTGTTCACACTTGTGCCTGGCGATGTACAGAATATTGAATCAGTGGTGTCAGGTATAATCTCTATATGTGCTCAGAATGCCTATGTGTTGATAGATTCTGGTTCCACGCATTCATTTGTATCGTATACTTTTTCTCGGAAATTAACTAGACCTTTAGAGCCTATGAATTGTTTACTATCCGCGTCTACACCATCTAGAGGTTTTATGATATGTGCTTATGTTTATCCGGCGTGTGATATAATGATTGATGATATGACATTGTACGTTGATTTGCTGCCTTTGAGCATTGATCATTTTGACTGTATATTGGGCATGGATTGGTTGACCAAGTATTATGCTACTATTGATTGTGTGAATAAATCTGTTGTATTCCGACCTTCGGGGTTACCTGAAGTTAGGGATAGCAATTTGAACCTGACCCTATAGGGACCTGACCCCCGCCCCCAATTAGAATGGTTTTTCTCCAAAAAATACTCCCGACGGGGCCGGTGATGGTATTCGAAAATGCATCCCCGATCAGTTTCGGGCCGGGGACGGCGATAACTTTCACAGCCTCGGACTCAGCTCGTCCCTGGACCGTTTCCCCCTATAGTAAAATTACCTTTATACCCCTTTATCAATTCATATATACATATATATATATATATATCTCACATTCGAAACGCTAACCTCAAATCCACATCGATCGAAGCAAAAGAGTAAACCATGGAGATGGAGTCCCACAACCCAACCAACGAGGATGCTACCAGAGATGACGTCGTCTCACCTCTTTCGTCATTCGATGACGAGAGTCAATCGCAGCTCATCTCCCCTCCCTCTCTCACCCACTACTCTACCACCACCTCTGTCATTCCACCACTGCCTCTGCTATTTAATGACGAGAGTCGAACGCATCTTCTCTCCCCTCCTTCTCTCACCACTACTCCACCATCACCTCTGTCATTCTACTACCGCCTCATCATCGCAGATCTATCTCTCTTTCTCTTTCTCGCCATTTCTATTATCTCTCTCTCTCTCTCTCTCTCTCTCTCTCTCTCTTTCTCTCTCTTTATTTTTTAAATTTGTTATGTTGTTATTATTAAATCTGTTATTGTTGTTGTTAAATCGCAGATCTGTTGTTGTTGTTATTAAATCTGTTGTGTTGTTGTTGTTGAATATTAAATCTGTGGTTAAATATCAAATTTGGGGTATAAATTTTTTTTTTTGGCCGGGTAATTTTCAGGTTCAGGGAAATACGATCCCCGTTAAGGGACGGGGGCGGGGACGGGGACGGTGATAGGTTCCCCGTCGAGGATCGGGGCCGGGGCCAGGGCCAGGGCTGGAGACGGGGGAATTTCCCTTATCAGGGATCGAGGACGAGGAGTGTGATCTCCAGCCCCACTCCGTCCCGCCTCGTTGCCATTCATACTTGAATTTGTATTTGTTGGGAATGGGGTAGTTTCTCCACCATATTTGATCTCTTTTATGAAAGCCAGTAAATTGTTGCAAAAAGGTTATCGAGGTTATCTATGTTGTGTTTTGAATATGAATGCTGATAATGCTAATGTCGAAAACATCCCCGTAGTTAACGAGTTTCCTGATGTGTTCCCAACTGAACTGCCCATAGATCTAATTGATAGGGAAATTAAGTTTACCATTGATGTGGTACCTGGAACACAACCTATTTCTAAAACCCCTCACAAAATGTCAACCTCAAAACTGAAAGAATTGAAAATCCAACTTCAAGAATTGTTAGATAAGAAGTTTATCCGACCGAGTACTTCACCTTAAGGTACTCCAGTTTTGTTTGTTAAAAAGAAAGATGGGTCGTTGAGGTTATGTATAGATTACCGGGAATTGAATAGAATAACTATCAAGAATAAATATTCATTACCCCGAATAGACGATTTGTTTGACCAACTCCAAGGAGCCCAAGTGTTTTCTAAAATTGAACTTAGATCAGGCTATCATCAATTGAAAGTTAAGGCAGAAGACATTGAGAAAACCGTTTTCCGAACTAGATACGGACACTATGAATTTTTAGTGATGCCGTTTGGAGTAACAAATGCACCTGCAGCATTCATGGACTTAATGAACAGGGTGTTTAAACAATTTCTTGATGAATTTATCGTTGTATTTATTGATGATATACTGATTTACTCCAAAAGTGGGGAAGAACATGAAAACCATCTGAGAATTGCCTTACAGATCTTCAGAGAAAAGAAATTATATGCAAAATTTTCCAAATATGAGTTTTGGCTCGACAGTGTAGCATTTCTGGGACATGTAATCAACAAGGATGGTATATCGGTAGATCCACAGAAAATTGAAGCCATTGTGGACTGGCCAAGACCAACCAATGTGACAGAAATGAGAAGCTTTTTGGGACTTGCTAGCTACTACCTTAGATTTGTGAGAGACTTTTCTAAGCTAGCCTTACCATTGACAGAACTGACTCAGAAAAACGCACCGCTTGATTGGAATGACCAAAGGGAGTATACCTTCCAAGAATTGAAGACTAGATTAGTGACTACACCAATTTTGACTTTGCCTAATGGTACTGATGGGTTTCAAATTTTCAGTGACGCTTCATACAAAGGTTTGGGATGTGTGCTAATGCAAAACGGGAAGGTAATTGCCTATGCTTCTCGGCAACTCCACCCTCATGAAAAGAACTACCCAACTTATGACCTTGAATTAGCAGTCGTGGTGTTTGCTTTGAAAATTTGACGCCATTATCTATATGGAGTGACTTGTGACATGTACACTGATCATAAAAGCCTCAAATACCTTTTTACTCAAAAGGACTTAAACATGAGACAGAAGCGATGACTTGAGATGATAAAAGACTATGACTTGCAAATCATGTACCACCCGGGAAAAGCCAATACAATCACAGATGCTTTGAGCCGGAAGTCTATTGGAAAGTTGTCATGTTTGCTCACTGGCCAGAAAGATTTGTTTTGTGATTTTGAATGAAATGAAATTGAAGTAGTTTTGCATGAACATGGTGGAATCCTAGCTGCCATTTCTACCTAGTCGGCTATAGTCGAGGAAGTTAGAGAAAAGCAATTGCAAGATGAATTTTTGAAGAAGATTGTGGATTCTCAAAACCAAGGCCGGGATTTGTGTTTGATAATAATGTGTTGAAATTTCAAAATAGACTTTGTGTACCGGATTGTTTTGACCTGAGGAAACGAGTTATAACTGAAGAATACAAAGATGTACCATGACTTGAAACAAACTTTCTAGTGGCTGGAAATGAAGAAAAGCATTGCTGATTTTGTGGCTAGATGATTGCATTGCCAACAAGTTAAAGCTGAACATCAACGACCTGCTGGTTTACTTCAGTCATTTTCAATACCGGAATGAAAATGGGAGCACATCACGATGGATTTCATTGTTAGACTACCTTGCTCCTCCCGAGGTATGGATTCTATTTGGGTTATTGTTGATCGTCTAACTAAATCTACCCACTTTTTGCCTGTCAAATCTTTGTATAGTGCAGATAAGTTGGCTAACTTGTATATCAATGAGATTATAAAATTGCATGGAGTTTCAGTTTCCATAGTGTTTGACAGAGATCCTAAGTTTACTTCGAGATTTTGGCAGAGTCTCCAGCAAGCTTTAGGAACTGAGTTAAAACTGAGCAGTGCATATCACCCACAGACAGACGGCCAATTAAAAAGAACAATACAGACTTTGGAAGATATGCTCAAAATATGTGCCCTAGATTTCTAAGGCAATTGGGAGACCTACTTACCATTGGCCGAATTTGTGTATAATAACAGCTATCGCTCAAGTATTAGAATGGCTCTCTATGAAGCTCTGTATAGTAAAAATGTCGTTCTCCGATCTGTTAGGCCAAGGTAGGTGATAGACCTTTATTGGGACCAGAACTTGTGCAAGAAACGACGAAAAATGTGAAATTGATTCAACAAAGATTGAAAACTGCACAAAGCCGCCAAAAGAGTTATGCAGATGTTCGAAGAAGAGACAGAGAATATGAAGTCGGGGAACACATGTTTATCAAAGTGACTCTTATGAAAAGACAAACTCGGTTTGGTGTGAAAGGGAAATTTGCATCGAGATATGTTGGACCATATAAAATCCTTGAGACAATCAATTTAGTAACGTATCAGGTAGCTTTACCACTGGTCATGGAACATATGCATAATGTTTTTCATGTCTCAATGCTTCGAGAATATTTACGGAATCCGTACCATGTGATTGAACCAACTCATGTACTTCTAAAAGATGACTATACGTACGAAGAAATGCCAATTTAGGTTGTAAGTCGCAGAATTAAAAGATTAAGGAACAAATAAATACCCTTGATGAAAGTTGATTAGCAAAATCATGGAGGGACATATGCAACATGGAAGATAGAAGAGGCTATGATGAAGAGATACCCTGACTTGTTTTCATTAGATTCGATATTCTACCAAAACGAAGGTAATTCGAGTTTGGAGGACCAAAGTCCTAAACGGGGGAAGTCTGTAATAACCCCGATCCGTGATTAGCTTAAAACATATGATTAAGAATGCCTAATAAGTAATTAAGATAAAATTCTGAATTATTGCAAGTGTGTTGCATTATTTGTGTTTCTATCTGTTTATCATAGAAATATTTGTTTGCATTTCTGTTTTGTTTTGCAAATTGAAGGCCTTATCAGCATCCAATCACGAAATTGACTTGGTTTTCATGTTATTTAGACTTTTTAGCATTTTATGGTAGGTTTAATTGAAATTCGATTCGGAACAAATTAATTAGGATAATTAATGTCACTTATATAGTCATTAAATAAACTTTCTAATTAAGCCTGTTAGGTTTTTATTCTTGGCAATCTTGTTTGACAAAACTCCTCTCAGTTGTAATTGTATTTGATCTTTTATTTCAGTGAGGTTACGAGTTTTAGATGCGAATCCAACCCGAATTGTGCCTATGTAGAGGAGTTTGTAATCTTAATCCTATCATGTTTGCCACTTCGCTGCCTATATCGGGGATCGAGCTATTTGTCCGCTCGAGTGGCCATTCTTGCACTCGAACGGAGATCGCGACCTTTCAGAAGTTTCACTCTCCTGCAAAAGTACTGGGAGTTGTTTTTTTCTGCTCGGGCGGCCATTCTTGCGCTCGAGTAGAGATCGTGGATCTGTTTTCTATAAGTATGTGTTTAAGTCCGATTTTAAGGTACGACTTCCAAACATTCTTCCTGGGTATTAGGGTTTTCATCTGCAGCTTCTTTACTTGTTTCCTTTGATATTTATGAGAGTTTAATCATAAATTGAGTGAATTATATCAAAGGGTTTGTTTAGTTTGGTTTATTAAAAAAAGAGAGTTGTTCTTCGGTGGATTCCATGGAATTTGGGCCTGAAGCTTTGGTGAATTCTGGAGTGGCTCATCGTCATGGATTCGACATCGACATTGTGGATTCAACGTTGGGCAAGACAATTACGAGGTGAAGACCGTGGTAGAAGAGGCATGTAGGGGTCGGTTCAATTCGGGCGTGGATTCGCTAGGTAATTGAGAGTACACTTATGTAATTTCTTTTGTCTTCTTAGTGGATTGTGATTTTTCCACGTTAAAATCGTTGTGTCGATTTGTCTTGATTGTTTGATTGGGGTTGTTATTTACTGCTTAAAATTGATACATAATCACAAATCAATATCTAGGGGATTTTTAGATTTTTCAAAGCCTATATAAGGCAACTTGATGACTTAAGCGCCATTACTTACACTTTCATTTCTCATCTTCTTGAGGCCTAAATGCGTGTGTGTGTGTGTGTGTGTGTGTAAGAGAGAGAGAGAGAGAGAGAGAGAGAGAGAGAGAGAGACTAAGAGAGAATTGAAATCAACAAGGGAATTGCTAGAATTTGGAAGGATTTGACTTGGAATCTTAGTGAATTCATCACCTAGAGCTTAATTGAGAAGTTGAGGTAAGGATTCAACACTTAGATTATATAATTATGATATCTAGGACTTGAATTCTAGAGGATTAAGTTAAGTTATGCAAGAATTGAACTAATGAGTTAGTAAGGAAGATCATATCAATCATATATGCTCATTTCACCACAATTTGAGTTTGATTTCAAATAATTCTCACATGCATGTGCTCCTCTTACCTTTGCTTTAAGAATTCAACATGTTTTGTGCTTAACACCTTATTTGACCAAGTTTTGAAAGCTTTGAAGCCAAAATACTTCATACATGTAATGTTTATGATATATCAAGTTTAATTTTATACAATAGGCATGCCTTTGGGCCTTGATTTGGCGAAATGGTTTTGAATTCATGATATTTGACAAAGCTTTTGGCCCAAAAGAACATGATTTGTGGCTTTGAATTTGAGTTTTGAGCTTGGGAGCAAATTTGGGAATTCTAGAATTCTGCTTCTCCGCTCGAGCGACAGATCCTACACTCAAGCGACCACTCTTTGTTTTACACTTCCGTTCGAGCGACCAAAAGTTGGCTCGAGCATAAATTGCATGCTCCCAGAAGTTTACAAGTTTTGTAGGCCGCTCGAGCGACCAGAGTTGCGCTTAAGCGAAGACCTCAGTTTCACACTCGAGCGACCGTCGAGCGTCGTTGAATGGAAAAATCAAGCAACTAGTACTTTTGCAGAGTTTACAGAAGTTGCGCTCGAGCGACCACCCTTATTTTTGAACCTCTGCTTGAGCAAAGGAAGTTGTGCTCAAGTGAAGACCCTGTTTTCAACAAATTTAACCAAGTGTTTTGAATCACATTTTAGCATCCTCATTACACCTTAGGCATTCCTAAGCTCTAATTAAGACATAGACAAAGGCTAGAAACACACTAAGAACGAACGAAATAAATTGAGTACTATCTGAATGTGTGTTTCAATATTTGTATCTGTTATGTGGTGTAGGTCGTGCACCGTAAGCTATCCAGTTATCCGTTCTATCTATCTACTATTGGAGCCATCTGTGAGTAATAACTTTGTAAAGCTATGTTCAAATTATAAGTATTTTCTGAATGATATTAGATGATCTGTTTTCTGAAATATTTTTTTTTGTATGAGTGAATGGTTGTCCAGTGTCTCTGAAATGTATTCGTGGCATCCTTAGTTTCAGATGACATATGTTAGTTGTTCTATTACGTCCCAATTATGGGCCAACTGTACGTCTCATGAGCCAACTGTTATGGATCCTTCTATATACGTCCCACTTATGGGCCAACTGTACTGTCTCTGTGCACGTGAGTCAATTGTATGCCTTCATGGCCGTCCTTTTATGGGTCAACTATTTCTGCTAGTGCTAATGAATGTACTACATATGATTGATTATGAATATGATTCTGAATCTGTTTCTATTATGAACTTTGATTTCTGAACATGATTATCAAATCCGTTTTAGTTAACTACTGAATTCTAATTTCTGTAATTGTATGGACAACGTTCATGAAACCCTTTATCTTGTTATTATTCACTGGGTTTCTGCTCACTCTATTACTTATGTATGTAGGTGATCAGGTGCGTGGCCGGGCTCAGTGGTGATTGCCTCTGGAGCTCTGTTTTGTTGGCCAACCGTTGTGTCTCTCGAGGAGGTTCTGAAAATCATGTAGTTATGTTTTGTGAACGTATAAGACTTTGTTTTCTTTTTGGATTGTGAACAAGTTTTCTGTTTATCTATATATTGGGCTAAGCCCCTTTTGGTCATATCTGTAATGAAAGTGAGGTAAGGCTACTGTATTTTTGACGTCATGTATTTGTATATAAAGTTTAAAATTTCTGTCTCATGTATGTCTACACAGCCTAATGGACTATGTATATTTTATATCTACTTCCGCTAGCCCCTTTAATTAAGTGTTACTCTGTACGGAGGCCTTTGGTAATCCAAGGATTATTGGTCGGTTATGACGCTAAACCTATAGGGGCGGGTTTGGGTCCTAACACCCGGCCCGCCAGAGACCCAGTGTCTTTTTTAGTGGAAAATAATAAAATTTTGATAGAAAAAATTTTAAAAAAATAGTCAGGCTCGCCCAAGCTCGAGGCCAGGCCCAGGCCCACTGGCCTCCTAGGCCCGAATACTCTTGGGCCTGGGCCTAATTTTTTTAGCTCGTAGCCCGGCCCGGTCAGGCTCGAATTTTGGCGGAAGCCCATGAGGCCCGACATAGGCCAGACCGAGCTAGATTTACACCCCTATGCAAGCCTATCAACTCAGCTTGTTTGAACTATACAACACATTGATGAAAACATCGATGGTAAATTAACTTATGGAAATCAAATTCATAAGTCAATTTCCTTCAATTTTGTTAGAAAATATTTTACTTACTTTTTGGCGAACCAAAAAAAATATTTTACAATATAACAAACAGAGTCTTAGTTTTACTATTATTTTATGAAATTTATTATTATTATTGGCTCGATCAAATAGAGTTATAGAAATACAAAGAGAAAGGGCAAAAAAAGAATCATATTGATAACGTTCCTTAAGAAATTAGATTAAAATTTAAGATAAAATAGTTTATTTACTTTTTTCAAAGTGATTAAGCAATGGGCATTCACTTTTGAATGAATCATATCACCCTCAATTTCTATATAATTTCTAAATAAATATTATCAATTAAATTAAATTGATATAATGTAAAATATTAAAGGACAAAATTGATGTAACTGGAATCAATAAAACTAAATTAATATAAGTGACAAATCACAAAGATCACGGATATATATATATTATAATTATAAAGTTTTTATGTGCTTGACCCCTATAATGTTAGTTCAAATTTTACATTTCAAAAAAAGACATTAATCAATAAACAATGAGATAAGCCAATTTGGATTTGAACAAAAACAAAAGAGTTATAAATAAATTATTCATTCACATCCAAAGTTTATGAATCTGCCATGCACCACCCCCACGAAGAGAACCTAGTCTGGCATTGCCTGCCAAAGTTGTATAAATAAAACCGACAAATGCGAAGAAGAAGTAGAAGTAGAAGGGTAGGTGGCTACACGACATTACACTAAAACTTATTAGATTCCAGTCAGATAATAATAATAATACACTCATCCCACCATGTCCCATGTCCCCTGCCATTTTCCTGCACTTTCCCTGCCATTCACACATCACAAAGAAAGTGAAAGAAAATAATTAAAGAAAAGAAAAAATAAACAAAAGGAGTTACTACTTACCACCGAGAAAGGTTCATGTATGTGTGAGAGTGAGAGTGTTTATCATATCACTTCTTGAAACCCTATAGAATCACCCGATTTTAAAATATAAAAAAAAAAATGTGTAGAAGGACACCGAATCTGTTAAGAAACTTCATAAAATAAAGTCGGAAAAACAAATATAGATATTATTGATAATTGCACCGTCTAAATAGTTCTATGACATAGTTGTTTAAAATTTTAATTTCTTATTCGTTTATAGGTTGTACCTACCTCACTAGGTTTGAATCCAAAATATAATACTAATATATTAATAGGCGCCCAAAAACTTGGCCTCCACATAAAAATGAGATGATGAGTCACATAACTAACTATACATTCAATAACAGAATAATAATACAAATAACAATGAATGTGATTTACAAGAACTGCAAATCAAAATGCAATAATATTTTTTGATTGATCCAAGATGAATATTTATGTGTGGTTGTGTTTTAAAAGGTACACCGATTCAAGTATATTTTTCCTTTAAATCAATAAAAAATGTATCTTAGATCCATCGGGTGCTTTTCTTTTATAGTCAGTAGTGTCCTCGTTCCTTAGAAGTAAGGCTATGTGCAATACCACCAAATCCGCTAAGACCGTACTGATTCGCATTAAAATCACTTTTCAAACAATACAAGTTTCTTTCAAATCTTTTGGGAAGAAAATAAAAAGGCCTTTTTACCTATTTTTGGTCACATCACCTCTCACATTTTTTACTCACAAAAAGACAAAATAGACTAAAAAGTCAAAAAACTAACTTTTTACAAACTTTTCAAAACACTCCAAAATATATATATATATATATATATGGTTGGCTTTCTCCATATAAATGATGACATCTATATAGATTAATTATATTTACATACATATATCGTATAATAAAGCATTACATGAAAGGATATGTAGGAGTTTAAATTTGTCGAATTCTTCTATATAAATCTTCTCGTTTTGTCATATGGCTTATGTTCTTCATGTAACATTATGTCGATATTTTATATGGCAGTAGGCTTTCCTCTAGACCTCTAATTAGATTGGAGAGTCTACATTAGTGCAACTTGGACTCACTTTGGTGATATGAAATTGCTTAAAAAATTAAACAGCTCAAATTACCAAAATAAGTTCAAATGTCGTTAAATTAGACCCTCCAATTCAATTATTGGATTGAAAGGAAACTCAATCCTTCCACATACTATTGGTAAGATAGAAGAATTGTGTTGTTATTGTATTAATAATAAATTAATTGTGAAACTCATCAAATTAATAAATAAAAACGTAAGGGAGGATAAAAAGTAGTATCAATGAAAGCACCATTTTGCTTTCATTAGCTAGCAACACCATGACCCATTGCCGTTATAGGAAAGCACAATGTGTTCGGCAAAAAAGTGAAACTTACTCTGATAATGTGACATTGATTTCATAGTCTAAAGCCTACCTACCAAATATATCTAGTTCAAAATTATTATAGGGTAGGAGTTTTTTTTTTTTTTTTTTCCCAATTATTATGGGGGGTTAAGGATGGTATTTTAGGAGATTTTGAACCCATATTTTGAGATTTTGTGCCTTGATGAAGCCTTAAGAGGAGGTTAATATTTTGGTTCAAAATTCTAGTTTTTGGATTAAGAAATCCAACTTGGAAATTCACCGCACAAGTAGTTGTTGAGTAGCGAATTTCTGGGCACAATCAATCTTATAGCTGTAAAAGCTTTAAGTAATATTTTGTCATCTATTAATGATAGTGATGTATTATAAATCCCCTCACAAATACTTTTTCAAAAATGAATTAATACTTTCAGTAATGTTGTATTGCTCAAGTTGTCATCTACTAATGATAGTGATGGGTGATAAACCCCCTTACAAATCTTTCTTCAAAAATGAATTTTATCTAAAGAGTTTGTTTCATTTTATGATTGGGTTTATCTTGGAGTATTTATCCTTGCAATTCAATCACACCATGAATGTAACATAAATTTTTTTAAAAAAAATTTAAAAAAGAAAAATTGGAACTCCAAATAGACTTTGGGAGCTCTTTTAACTTTTCTAGAAGCACTTGTATACAACTGGCAAACATAATGACCCCGTTTGGTAGAGTTGTGGGAAAGCGATTATAGTTTATAGATTAACAGCTTATAGTTTATAGCTGTGAATATAAGCTGGTTTTTGACTTATGAATTAAGCTTCTTCTGCCCCACTCAAAGAATAAATTGATTTTTAAATTACAAAAAGCTAGAAATTGTATTGTTAAGCTGAACCAAACATATCAAAATAATTTAAATTAAAGTAAAAATTAAAATAAACTGGAAATAAACCCTACCAAACATGATCAATATCAAACACAATTCGGAGCTTTTGGATAGTGGAGTGGATTAGTAGTAGATAAAGTACTTATACCTTTCTGGAAAAAGTAACAAAAGCACTTTTGGTGCCTCCAAAACCAAAATTTACCAATGTGTGTTTAATTAAGCTGTGATTGTTGACCAAACAGAAAACAAAAACAAACAGACCTAATTAAATTAATTAATGAAAAAGGCTCACTAGCAAAAAAAAATAATTAATGAAAAAGGAAATTAGGTTGCTGATTGAGATTGAATGGTCTGACACCACTATATCACGCTTTATTCCTGATTGGCACAACAAATTCACGTGTTTTGTGCTGTGAGCTTAGTCTTATTTATATTAATCTAAACCATTAGCGGTCCACTTGAAAACGAAACTTTGTATAAGGATTTGTCCGGTACAAGTTTTTTCTAGTTAAAAACTGATAATTAGAACAAAACAGTTAAAAGCATGTCTCTTAGTTTCTCAATAATTACTTTTTAAAATTATATTAAGGTATTTTTTCTTTATAAATAAAAATTATATTAATACCTCAGCATAAATTAAAAATAAATAAATAAATACTAAGCGAATAGGGTCAACAAGGCATTGGAGTGAGAGAAGAAATGTGGAGAAGTGATCATATTTTTTTTTGGGAGCCAATTTTTGAAGATAAGACAACTACTTTGTGAAAGGTGTATTTAGAAGAAATGTCAAAGAAGTGATCAAGTTTTTTTTTTTTTTATAGGTAATCTTTGAAGTGATTCCAATGCCTAAAACTGACTCTCAAGATAAGCAAACGACTGTTTGTTTGGTTGCATGAAAGGAGATAGATAGATCGTCATCAGCAAAAGTAAAAGAAAAACCAATCACTATCAATTTAATTGAATATCAAAAAAATAAAAAAAAGTGCATGACTTTCCTATTCGGCAGTGCTGCAGAGCTCTAATTAAAGCTGCTACAGTGCAGCTCTAATGAGCTGGCGACATAAAAAAAAAAAAAACAGTGAGGTAAAAAACAAAATATGGAAAAGAAAAAGACAAATTAATGCTTCATTAGAGCTCTCCTTTTAGAGGTCTAAATCATTTTTCCTTTCCTATTTTCAAAATCATTTCGTGTGGGCTTGGTTGGAAGGACTGTTCCTTCTTAGCAACAACCACAACTGAAATTAGGGTCAAATAAAAATAATGTTAACACACATTCAAATAAAACTAATGTCACAAGTCCCAATTTAGGATCATTCTCCAATATATATAATACATATCATATTTAAGTTATGGTTTAAATTAATATTGATTATGAATTGTTGTGGTTTTGGTTACGGGGTCATTGTGATGGTGAGACTAACAAGTTGTTAAATCAGGAGTTTGGTATTGACCTTTTTAGAATCTTAAAAAATTGGTGCATTAGAGAAGTTGTTAAAAGAATTTTTGTTTTTTCTTTTTTTAGCCAAAAAAATTTAGTCCTTAACTTTTTAACTAATGACAAACATACTTTTGACTTGTTTAGGGTCATTGATCATTTGAAGAAAGAATAGATCAAAGTTGTGGATGATGAATGCAAAGTTGGAACACAACAAAAATGAGAAGCATAGTGAAAGAAAAGGATAGGAGATGTATTTTTCTTTTCGAATTTCTCTTTTGGAGGCTGCTGTGCTGGACCAACACGATAGTGAAAATATTATTATCTCATTTATTAATTAGACAAAGTACCTATTTATTTCCAACCAAATTATAATTTATGCCAATGTGGTGACCATATATATATTTTTTTTGGCATTGAGTTTCGTCATGATGTGATGTTGATGTTTATTATTAGTTTTTTGATTTCTTGTAAGTTGATACAATTTCAAAATTAAAGTTGAGTACTTTGGCTTTAAAAAAAAAAGTTTTAAAAAAATTGAGTACTTTGCCTATATATATATAAAGACCTTCAATTAAATAAAGTTATTCCAGCAAGCTAGTTAATGTTGCGAAATAAATCATACATACCAATAATAGCAACAAAATTAATCATAAATATAAAAAAAAAGAATTGGCTTCTCTCCCGTTGAGTCCTTGGATGCCCTAGAGAGGTGCATTTCAAGCCTTTGGTTCACTACGGACCTCTTTCGATGATCTAATCAATTTATTTTGTAAAATTCTAGATAAATCTTTTATATATATATATAAAAAAAACTTAATTGATTCAATAATCATAATCACGTGATTTTATTACATTAGATGATCTATTTTTAAAATCATATGTCCGGTCTTTTTTCTTTTTAAATTACAATTATTAAACAAATATAAACTTTTTACCAACAATTTGCGCACAAAATTCAACAAAATGAATAAAATAGATTATTGAATGAGGGCTCGTAATGAATACAAAGGTCCAAACTGTACCTCAAGCCAATTCCTAAGAAAAATATGAGACAAATATATATGATTTGATAAGATTACTTATGTCTATGACTCACACCAGTTTCACTATACTTAAAAAAGAAAAAAAAAATACAATACAACAGTTGTGAAGGCAGCAACATAACGTAATATACATATATTAAGATTTTATTTACATCAACAAATTATCATAATACCATTAATACATTTCATCGTAAGAGTACAACCCATGAACCTCCACCATCCGATGAAGTCAACAATACTAATCAAACATTACAACACAAATAGTTAGCCGCGCAATAATTTCGGTCTTAAAATGAAAGTCGCTTTCTTGGACAAAAATAAAGTAAGCCACAAGACTTTAAAGTTTACAAAATCCAAATGTGATAATCCAAAGAAAGCCTAATCCAAATTATACAATTCAATGACATTCAACTTACTTTGATAATCCAAATAATGAAAACTTGAGTAATTAGTAATGTTAAATGTTGTCCTTTTCATGTGTGTTACATGTGTATTCATACTTTTTCGTAGAGATTGACCTGTGAAGCTTAACACTTATCCTCTTACATACAATGGGCGTCAATGTCAAGTTCAATAAACAAAATAACGGTACTAAAATTATAATAGAATGAAACTGATAGCTATTACTTGATGAATTTATTTTCTTTTCTAAATTAACTAAACGGCAATGCTAGGTGGTTACAAATTCTGTGGTTCAAATGGCTCAAAATACCCAAAACGACGTCGTTTTGCAAAACGACGTCGTTTTGACAATTTCGGACCCTTTGAGTCACAGAATTTGTGGCCACCAAACATTTTCCTTAACTAAAATACGTAGACAATGATATATTATATAGAGATGGCCTAAAATAAATTTGGAAGTGATATGACTTGTTGCATCAATTTGAATAAGACTGGAATCGTGGCACATAAACATGATCCATGTGAATGAGTTTTTAACAAAAACAACTTTAAAAATATATTTGGCAGGAGATGTGCCCTTGTGTTTTTGTTTGTTTATATTATCAAAAACAATTTCTATTTTGTATAGGGTGGTACTATTCTCTTTCTAGCCGTTCAGGCTGTTCATTTATTTTGTATAGGATTTTATTATCTCTATTTTTACACGTGATAAATAAGTTATCTTGTTCATGCCTAATTTAAATCAAGGGTAAACCACCAATAAGATTAAATAGTTAGACCTTTTTTTTATTTTTTGATCAGTAAAAAAAAACTTTATTGATGAGTAGAGTAATATACATGCCAACTAACAACAACAGAAGATTTAATAGTCAGACTTAATTCCCATTAACTCCTATTGAAAACAAGTTTTAATAAAATTGTCCTTAAAAATAATTTTTTGTAATAATTTTTTACATGTCGTTAAAAATTGACAATTAATGACTTTTTTTGTCACGATTTTTATAAATTGTTGTTAAAACTTACAATTAATGACGTTTTCTGTAATGAATTTTTCAAATTGTTGCTAACAGTTGAAACTTAGTTACTTTTTTGTGACAATTTTTTTAAATTATTACTAAAATTTATAATTAGTGACATTTTTTGTGATAATTTTTGAACTGTTATTGAAAATTAATAGTGACGTTTCTTAATAGTGTTTGATGAAAAATATCATTAATTCTCATAGAACCTATTGAATAATAAGTCCACATATTAGAACATACACGTAAGTCTCTCAAAATCAACACGTGACAATTGAGATACTTTTTTATTGTGTTTGGTTCATAAATTTAGATAGAAATTTGAAGGAAAAAAAAAAAACAGTGTGAAAGATGTTTAAAATATATTTCATTCACATTTTTTTTTTTACTTTCTAAATTTTTAATCAAACAGAGTCTCAATTTATGAATAACATGATATTACTACTGGGAAAGTCTATGGTACATTTTGTTTAAAAAATGTACGGTACACAAAAAATCAATGGCTAGGATTGAGCCACATCATTAAAAGTGACTTGCTAAACAAGTCACTTTTTGTAATTATGAGCTAAAATCATATTTCTTCATAACTATAATCAAATTGATCATAATTTAGTTATAACCACACCTCATAACCAATACCATTTTGTTCATAACTAATATCACATATTTCATAACCACGTCTCATAATCAACACCATTTTGTTCATAACTAATATCACACATTTCATAATCATAATGACATATCTCATAACTAACACCACTTTGATCATAACAAATATCACATATCTCATAACCATTGATCACATATCTCATAACTACTACCTACATAAATCATAACCACATCTTATAACTAGTCCTTTTGAGTCATAACCAACATCACATATCTCATAACTACTAGTCACATATCTCGTAACCAACACCTTTTTGTCATAGCCAACATCACATATCTCATAACCACTAATCACATATCTTATAATTAACACATTTTTGCTCATAACCACACCACTTTGATCATAACCAACATCACATATCTCATAACTACTAGTCACATAACCAATATCTCATAACTCATAACCATTAATACATATAGCATAACCACACCCTTTGACACCACTTTGCTCATAATCATTACCCACATATCTCATAACCACTAACACATATAGCATAACCAAACACCCTTTGACACCACTTTGCTCATAACCATTACTCACATATCTCATAACCACTAACACATATAACATAACCAAACACCCTTTGACACCACTTTGCTCATAACCATTACCCACATATCTCATAACCACTAACACATATAGCATAACCAAACACCCTTTGACACCACTTTGCTCATAACCATTACTCACATATCTCATAACCACTAACACATATAACATAACCAAACACCCTTTGACACCACTTTGCTCATAACCATTACCCACATATCTCATAACCACTAACACATATAGCATAATCAAACACCCTTTGACACCACTTTGCTCATAACCATTACTCACATATCTCATAACCACTAACATATATAGCATAACCAAACACCCTTTGACACCACTTTGCTCATAACCATTACCCACATATCTTATAACCACTAACACATATAGGCCCTGTTTGGTAGAGCTGTGGGAAAGTGCTTATAGCTTATGCCTAAACAGCTTATAGCTTATAACTATGAACATAAGCTAATTTCTGACTTATTCTTAAAGCATCTCCTGCCCCACTCAAAGAATAAGCTGATTTCTGACTTCCAAAAAGTTATAAGCTATAAGCTATAAGCTAAACTAAACACATCAAAATAGCTTAAATTAAGCTAAAAGCTGAAATAAGCAGATTATAATTTCTGCCAAACAGGCACATAGTATAACCAAACACCCTTTGACACCACTTTGCTCATAACCATTACCTACACATCTCATAACCAACATCACATATATCATAACTACTAATCACATATCTCATAACCAAACACCCTTTGACTTATAACTATACCACTCTACTCATAACCAAAATTACATATCTCATAATCACTAATCATATATCTTATTACCTTTACCCACATATGTTATAACCACATCTCATAACCAGCACCCTTTGTTTCATAATCAATATCACATATATCATAACCACTAATCATATATCTCATAATCACTACCCACATATAAGGGTGTAAATTTGGCCTACGAGCTCGCGGCAAACCCCAAGTCCGCTCGTGCCCTGGGTAGGCCCAACTAGGCTCGAGCCTAAACCCAACCTAAGATATGTGTTCTAGAGCCCGGCCCGACCTTGGTGTTATGGCGTGTGACCCATCCCGTGAGCTTGCCCCGAAATTTTCTTCCCCATCTGGCTCGACCCGACCCCAATGGCTCCCTGCCCCCTGGTCAGTGCAATGGTCAAAAATTTAAATCAAAACAATTTGAAAGAGTCATATAACCGTTAATTCCACCAACGATCAATTTTTATTTTTATTTTATTTATATATATATATAAATTAACTCCTCCCTCCCAAGTCCTATGAATACCACCCCTTTCACATTTTATTTCTCACAAACAAATCTGTCTCTCAAACTCTCATTCTCTCTAAACTCTCAACTCTCTCAATTAATTTTGAAGTGTCGTCCCTAAGTGACAATTACAATTGATCACCTATCTCTATTTTAGCTTTATTTTTAGTCCTGGTATCTTCATTAAAGATACTAGAAATAATAATATACAAACGATATACTTTTTAAAATATCTATATACACTTATACACACACACACACACATATATATATAATTTAACTAAATTTTAATAAAAATATGCTAAAAAATTTTATCTATGACGTGATTTTATTTTGTTGTACTAAATAATTTTTCTCCTAAATTTTTTTCCCAACTATTCTTCATTTTTTTCTCCACTCAATTTTCTTTCCCTTGATTTGTCCTAGTTGTGCCTGAGCTCTCTCTACTTCTTAATCAAACTTCTCTATTTCGCTGAAATCATCGAACGACCATCGTTGATAGTTCTTCCTCACTGGATTCTTCTTCTCTATACTCTTGTGTCTCTGCAATAGATCCTTGAACTCGTCACTATTTTCTCTGTCTATTTCAACACTATTCATTCTGGTGATATTTCTCTATCTAGTAAATGCATTTATCTCGAAACTCTAGCTCTTTCACATTAATATGTCATACATATACAAACCTTTAGCCGTAGTTATGATTTTATCAATTTGTACATATGTTATGGAACTGTTGAAAAATGAATATTACGCATTTTGTTGTACTGTTTTGCTATTTCAACTCTCTTCATCCGTCAAACATCTCTCTCATTCCTTAATGTCACTGTAGATATCTCTGATGTTCCTTATTGGAAACAACACCATCTTTGACATTATTTTCACAGGCGATAAGTCCATTTAGTCTCTCTTTCTCATATTCCCTTTCCTTTCGCTCTATTGGTTAATCTTCTCTAACTCTCATTTTCTGTTCCATGGCTTAAGTCATGGATTAAATTATTTAATTATTGTCATTACATTATGTGTTTATCTGTTCTATGGCTTAAGTCATGGTTTATAAATGGTTGTCTCAGTTTATAAATTTGAGGAAAAAACGTAAACTCAAAAAATGAGTTTACGTTTTCAGTTTTCAATTTTTTTTCAAATAAATTTTTTAATTAATCTTTTTTTCAATTAATTTTTTTTTCCCAATTAAATTTTTTTAATTAATTTTTTTTTCATTTTTTTCAATTAATTTTTTTTCAATTAATTTTTTTTTCAATTAATTTTTTTTCCAAATAATTTTTTTTCCAAATAATTTTTTTCCCAATTAATTTTTTTTCAAATATTTTTTTCCCAATTAATTTTTTTTCAATTTTTTTTAATTAAATTTTTTTCAATTATTTTTTAAAATTAATTTTTTTTCAATTATAATATGTGTGATCCAATTGTCATAAATAATAAAAATAAATATAAATATTTTAGGCCTGAACAAACATATTTTTTAGTTTATGTTTTTAAATTTTTTTAAACATTTTGTTCAACCAAATGCGTTTGTAATTTATGTTTTTTCTAAAAATAAACAAAAATTAGTTTATAGAATTTTTGTAAACATAAAAAAAAAAAACGTAAAAGTTACCAAACGCTACCTTTAATTTTGTCTATTATGTTTACGCCAATTTATGGTGTGATTATACATTTTGTAGTTGATGAGTAAAATACCTTTTTTTTATTATTAATTTTACTTAATAAAATTAGATGAGGATTTATATTAAAAATAAAAAATAAAAAATTGAATGTAAATTGATAAAATTATAAATTAATAATTTATTTTTATTATAAGACTCTAAATTAATCGATTTTTTTTTATGATTATTACATAATTTCCCCCCAAATAATTTCCTCCAAAAATTTGGAAGTGAAAATCAAAATTTCCTTCTTCCATGACAAATCCCTCAGACTCCCAAACGTCTTCAAAAATTTCTCTCTCTCTCTCTCTCTCTCTCTCTCTCTCTCTCTCTCTCGGTCGTTGCCACTGTCCTTGCCACCGCCGAGACCTGTTTTGCTTTCGCCGCCGCATCCTCCACCACGGAGAAAAGCTCCCAAAGCTGTTGACGAAGATCTCTATAGGATCTCGCCGGAGCTCCTCCTCGTCAAGCACCGAAGAGTGAGTTTATTCCTCTGCCTTTTTCTTTTTCTCGTTTTAGCAAGCTACATGCCTCAATGTATGTCTCTCTCTCTCTCTCTCTCACTCGCTCTGTAACTTGTTTCTCTCCCTTTCTCCATCTCCATTCTATGAAACCCTATACCGAAATCCCCTTCTTCGAAACTGCCCTTTCACCTTTGTGAACTCACTGGGTTGGTTTATAAAATTAGGAAAATATGATTTGAATAGGTTTAGGTTTTTTTATGTTTGTTAGTTGTGTTGATTCCTTATATATATATATATACACTTGAAATTTGGCTTGTGTGTGAAATCTGATGTGTGGGTAATTAAATTTTGTACTCATGTAAGTGATATGAGACTAAGTTTTTATTTGAAATCTGTTTATTTGATTTTCTAACAATTACTTGAAATCTTGTGTGTGAAATCTGTTTATTCATGTAACTGATATACTTGAAATTTTTTATTTTTCTAACAATTACTCTTGTGGTGGCTTGATTTTCCTATGAGAAACAAAATTAAAGTGGTTTGGATGTATCACCTTTAGCAATTTTCTGGGAATTGTATAAACTGGGAAACGAATGGATATTTTGATGTTACTGTATAAACCCATTAAGGTTTTATAGTTCACAAGCTCACAGACAAACAATTGGATATTGTAAGTTCATGAAGATGCATTGATAATTCTTTGTCACATTTCCCTTCCATTTCCCTTCCTAAATCTCTCCTAAAATACTAGATCCAAATACAACCTTAGTCGATCAAACAATGGATATTGCCAATAGTAGTATACTTGTAATCCCCTGGTAAGATGGGTATAATTTTCCAAATTGGCCAAGTAATAGAATCTTCAATAGCATTTCGTATCATCTCCTACATAAATAAAAACGACAGCTTCATGTTACGACACACCTAAGGATCCAAAAACCCTACATCCATAATTGTAAAGAATATATAACCCGTCTAAAGATAAGTTAGTCAGTTACACACGAGTGTGAAACAAATAATAATAAAATAAAAATATAAAATTTCTCAAACCTCAATAGCATCAGAAATTTCGAGAATTGCTGATAATTCCCCACCTACAACTTTGAGTGTAAAGTCCATGTTTTTCTATGGCAGAATCATAGGGGGAATTTTAGTATCAAAAATCAAGTGCATAGTAATTTTTCAAAATTTTATATAATTCTGTTTATGATGACATGATAAATATATGAATATTTGCACAAATTTACTTCTTCTTCTTTTTTTTGTTCAATATGATTGCAGTTCAGCAAACATAACAATTGGAAGTATTAGTAAGCATGATCTTCGTAGATTTCTGCGATGGGCTGCCACCCATCTTGGATATTCATCTTTAGTATAAATTGAAGCTGCTTCCCCCACTGCTGAATTGGAGCCTATACGGTCCAACTACAGCCAGGTATTGAATTAAGCACATTTCTATATTCTTGTCCTTCATATTTTGTTCTTCTTGTATGTGTATTTCTTTTGCTGTCAAATTTTATTTCATTAATGCATTGTTGTTCTTGATGTTGACAGCATGCAAAGCTTCTTTCAAGTTTACATTTTTGTTGGTTATCATCTAGAATCAAAAGAAGTTCCTAGAGTTATGTAGGTCAAAATCTGAGCTACATTTTTTTTTTTGTTGGGTGTGGAACAGCTGGGTGAAGTGGACATGGGAATGACATATGAGGAACTTTCAATCTACGGAAGGTTGCGAAAGATTTTTCACTATAGTCCTGTATCCATGTTCCAGGTTTGTTTTAAATTTCCTAATACTTAAGTAAGACCTCAAAATAGAAAGCATCATTATTTATAAGCTTTCATATATGAAATCATTCGAAGGATATATTTAGGTTATGCATGCATGAGTTTGACATATCAATGTATGTCGTAAATATAAGTTTGACATTAAAAAATATAAATATTAGAAAAATTCATTGTAATAGAAGTCTTGGTATATCTCAAGCGTGAAACTTTTTGACATTCAACTTTCAGAAGATTAAGTGAGCTTGTTTCATTATGCATGATTAAATATATAAGGTTGTTGGCTTTAAATTTGTTCATATTTTTTTTATTTGTTACGATTTCATTCTTCTTTTAGAATCTCTGCTATAAACGGGGTGCAAAACTGACTCCATCAGAGGTGGCTGATAAAGTGAAGCACTATGACAAGATAAGTGGAAGAAGCTGAGGGTTTGGCTTCGTGAAGAGGAGGTTGTTTTTTGGTCCTTTTCATTTTTTTAAAAATAATCTTTAGCATGATGTTCACATTTTGATTTGGGTTTAATTTGATTTGATTGTAGAAGTAAGCAAAGCAAGGCCTCTGGTTGAGTATATGAGCGTAGAATTGCCACGAGTGATCTTGTGGATGGGGATAGTAGTCAGGTAATATTGCAATCAATTCACTCTTCATGTTTGCTTATAAGTTTCAAAGGAAAAGCTAGTAGTTTGTATGTCTCTTCCGAATTTTCTCCAACCTAGAAGGTTAAGTTTCTTGTATTCGATCAGAATTTTAGGTGAATAGCTGTGTATCGATTAGTTATCACGAGCATACCACTACCTTTTGGTGTACCATTCTGGATTTATAATTTATAAACATTAATTTGTCAATTGTTGTGGATTTAACACCACTCTATTATTTGAAAATAATTAATGGATGTTAAGGCGTTCATTATTAGGTACAAATTCCTTTGTCATTAATCATGTTTGCTAGGAAAATATTATGTTTTAAGAATCATTCAAATTGATTATTAGCAAAAATATTGAATTTTGTGGACATTGATCTATTGAAATATATAGTTTGGAAATTGTTCTTCTATATTATTGAGAATGCAATTGATCTATTGATGACTATTGAAATTAGGGGCTCATTTTTTGAAATCTTATATCTAAATATTTGAAATGTATATGAATCTCATACATGAACTTTTGTCAAGTATTTGGGATATTTATCTAGTCGAAGCCATTATAGCACAATAATTAATTTATTTGAGATGTTCGCAGGTAATGTGGTTTGTATTGAACCACAATTGAGTTGTTGCATTTAGTTGTTAGATCCTTTCTTGATCTCTGGTCACTCTAATCTCAATCTCTCTCATTTTGAATTGCTTTTTTTTTTTTTTTTTTTTTTGAGGGATAGAACAACAAAAAAAGTTTGGTCTGTGGAGTTGTGAATTTGTTTTGGTCTTTTTGTTTTGTTTAAATATGGGACAATAGTGTTTCAACCATTAATGCTCCTGGTGGTCTCCTGAGCTATGTTTAATTTGATTGTGTTCTTTGATGTCATCATAAAGTTGAACTCTGCCTATTAGGGTCTCTATTACAAAGAGAAGAGTTGCTTGCTATAAATAACTGTATTAATGAAGATGAAATTTGTTTGTCTTTAATAGGTTTGAATGTGTTCAATTTATGTGGAATGTAGGTCTTTGAATTGAGGGTCATAACTTTGTTTTGTCCTTTATTTTTATTTTTTTGGTTTTGTTTTTTTGTTTTTGTTTTTGTTTTTTTTATATCTAATGCATATCTTTGAATTACATTTTCAGAAGCAAACAAGAAAAATGGGAGGTAGCCATCATGTATGTCACTGCTGAAAGTCTATATTAGTTATTGAAGTTACTTGGAATGTTCATTGAAAGTCTTCATAATAATAATAATAAAGAAAAGAGTGGGGAGTTGGTGGTTCTCTTCCCGTCTCTATTAAATCGAAGATCAAATTTGTTTTTGTTTAATTGGTTTGAATGAATTCAAATTTTGTGGAATTCAAAAGTGAATCAAATTGATTTGGAAAGTTATTTACGAGTTTATTTTTGATTAAGTGCTTTAATCACTTTCATTCTTCTACAACATATTTAATGTTCAGGTTGGGCATGACAAGCAAGGATTGCTGATAGGTTTGCAACTATTAGGCTGTCAATGGGGGTGAAACTTCAATTTTGCTCTTGGTTGTTGTAGTAGAGGTTTATATTACTATTTCACCCACAAAAGGCAAATGTGGCGGGTATGATTTCTATATTACTGATACCATCATGCTACTAGCACTGCATATGTCCTCTATTTGTAATATGCAAATAAAGTTCTAATTTATAATGGTCTTTGGCATTTTCAAGATCTACACGCCGAGACTAAAAAGAAGTCTATCTCATTTTATGGCATTTTAAAAGGTGTCTCTGTATCTTCGTGAGTACTTAGAGATCTTGATGGGTGATTCTATGGATTTTTTAGTTGTGTGCTATTTTATTCACAATGTCCACAAATATATTACTAGCGAATGAATTGCATTTTTTCATTCTTATTTTTTGTTAGTTATTCTTGAATTTTATTGCTTTAACCTAGGTATAATTTTGGGTTTTTAAAATTTTTTTGTAAATGCATACGGTTGTTATGAAAGAGGATGAAAGAGAGATACTAGATCCACTGTCCGTGGTGGAACCAAGAAGTAGACACTCGAAAAACAAAATTTGTGTTGCTTTGTTATATAGATTTTGTTACAAGGATGTAGACAACATTTAGGATTAATTTTAATTGTTTTGAGTTCTTGCTATTTGTAAATTATAGCTCTTGAGGATTAAATTTAATTGTTTTTCAATAGAGCGCATGGATGTAGGCTCTCACTAAAGAATTCCCTACTAATGTGCCAGCACAGATTTGATCTTACAAGAAAATAGTTAGGAACACTCTTATAAAATTTCACATCACTCAACTCTTAACTTTTGTTTAATTGGTTGTTGAGTTTTTGAATATGGGTTAAATTTATCTAGCGAATATTGCTCCAATAGTGTACTAACATGCCATCTCAACTTAATGTTTCTAGGATGATTTCTTACCAAGAATGTCAACCCCTTGGAACATATATTTAAATTGCTCTTCAGGTGAGTTGTGTTCCTTTTATACGATGACTTTGAGAAGCCTTTGAATCTTTGTTTTAATTTTACTATTGTCTCTTTAACTTGGCCTTAATTCTTTGGACACACAGTTAGAGATTTAGACAAAAACATGTGAGAAAAAAGGCGAAAATGGGCTGTTTGGGGGGGCGAAAATTGGAAACAGTCCTGAGATCACCACGGTCATCTTATCCTAGATTAAACAAACTTGTGAGAGCAAGTGGCATGTCACTACGAAGCACGGTTAGAGAATTAGAGACAAAAATGTGAGGAAAAAATATGAAAAGTATCATTTTAATTTTCACCTTTACTTTCTTGTTCATGTTACCTAGCTACTTTCCATAGATCTTTTTCTTTTTTTGTCCAATTTTACAATCATTTGATGTACAAATATTTTCATAAAAACATTACCTGACATTTTTTTTTTTTTTTTTTTTTTGTACAGATGGATGAACTCGTGCAACGAGTTGAAATTGTGCAGGACTAGTTGGCATTTGTTTCATTTTTTGAAAGATTATATATTTTTGGATGTGCATGAAAAATATTTGGGTAGACCATTAGTTATATTTTTGAATAAATGCGTATGGATAAAAAATTAAAACATAATAACAAGTACTTGTTATCTTTTAAATTTTTAAGCTAGATTGATGTGAATTGGATGATTATATAGATTACATGACATTTTGGATTGGACGATTATGTAATTTTGAATTACTTCTAGATGAAAACTTAAAATAGTTGATGATTTTAATTAAAAAGGTTTAAGAATTGGATTATTTATGTATTTTGTTGGATGTTCAGGATTCAATTGATTTTGTTGGTTTGAATTATTCTTGCAACTTAGAGGTTATATTGAATGGATTGAATGAATTATTATATTTTGATAAACAAAAAGGATTGAATTGGTGACCAAAAATTGGTTTTGTTTTTTCTCTTTTGGTGACCAAGTGATTAGTCGGGAAAGATAAGTAATATTTTTGCCGACTAAAGTTAGTCAGTGTCACACCACTCACATTTGGCGATCAAAATGTTGGTAGGCAAAAGGTACATTTGGCTATTAAATAAATAGTCGGTAAAATTATTAATTTTGGCAATCAAAGTGTTTGGTCGCAAATAGGTTTATTGCTAATTAAAGTTTTAGTCACACAAATATTACTTTTGGTGATTGACATGTTTTGTGGTATGTGACTTTTGGTGACTAATATGTTTCGCTGTGGAATGTAACAATTGGCGACTAACATGTTTGGTTGTGGAATGTGACAGTTGGTGACTAACATATTTAATCGGGAAAATATCACTTTTGGCGACTAAATTGTTTTAGCTATAAAATGGTTTCGTCGCGGTAAATATATATTTAGCGATCAAAAATTTAGTCAGCAAATAGAACCTTTTTCTCGACTATTTTGTGAGGACGATGTAATTATTGTTATTGGAGTTTGTGTTTAGTGAATTGAATTTTTATATTTTTTTAGTTGAGTGTTTTTATATATTTGGATGAAAATAGAATTCTGGCTAATTTTGCTGTTAAAGATATTTCATTGTATTTACTAAGTGTTATGATAAAAATCTTTTAGTAATTGCCAGCTCTTTGATAGCATTTCTTGAATACTATGATATCCTTTTTTTCACGGCATTTGTCCATACTAGTTGATCAAATACTAGTTTGTAACAAATTGCTTCTATGATGCATTTTACAAACCTCTTGAATGCAAAAAATATAACTTGCAACAAGAACTATGTCAACATAAAAAAAAGTGGATACTTGGATTTTATGAATAATTGATTGGCTTTCAATTGAGTTGGAATGACAAATGATTGCATAATTAATTAAACAATCAATTATAAAACACTTTGTTTTTATAAATTGTCTTGTACAATTGATTGTAAAATCGATTCTTGCAAATGTGTTGTGGCTTGTATTCATAATCAATTCAATTGCAGTAGTCTATTTGGACCAAGACTCATGGCTTGTATACATAATTGATTGGCCTAAAAGAATTGGTCTATAGTGTCAGCATTCTTGCCATAGCCTAATGCAATCTCAACCAATTTTCAAAGAGATTAACTGACATCAAAACACAATCTGACACTTGATTGGTAAGAACATTAGATTAGCATAACACAAAATACATTATCAAACACAAAACAAGATTATCAAAACCCATGTAGCCATTACAATACCCAAAAAAAGAAGTTTAAACTCATTTGATCCAATCATACATATTGTCAATACAATTCAATTGTTATATGGAAACCATTACCAAGAATCACAACCCAATCCAAAAAGATAAACTCAATCTACGAAGAGATGGTACTTGTGCATATTTACATGTGCGCATGCAGTTTTGTGTATTTAATTTCCAATTTGATGTTGGCGAGCCTCTTCTAGTGCTCCTTCAACAAGCTCTCTGATTCATACTTTTTATCTTCTTGCATACCATTTCTCTTCAACCTGCTTTCATAAAACATACAATGACCAAATATTTTTTTGATTACTCGTCTTTTGAAAATCTAATTCGAAGACATGCATTTAATAAGAAAAAAAAAATAACAAAAGAAAGGTCTAGTCACTCATCACTATTACTCCTTTTTTTACTAAATAAAAGTGCCAGGAAAAAAATTCAAATAAGAAAAAGTAAACCAAAGAAGAAATGAAATAAGATTCAATGAATAAAATTCAACAAATGCTTCTCCAAATTAAACTCAGGAGTCAAAACTCCATTCTACATCACTTGTGAGTCAAGATTTCACACTTGAACTTAAAAAAAGCGATTTTTTATTTGTTTCTTGGGTGATGGAGCCAAGGTTGATATACTAATTTGTATGCAAACAATTAAACAAAAGCTAAATTTGTTCAATGAGGATTGAGAAGATGTAAATTTTATATGAAAGGAAATTACAACAATAGTTAAAATTCTTGGATTTTTTGATCACATGTTCAAGTTGACCGGGTTCCTTACCCCCCCCCCCCAACTCTCCCATACTTCCAATCCATTTTGTCCATGTATACAAGAGATTAATCAATAATAAGTAACACAATTGGTGGATGGAATATTTTAGTGCATATAGTAGACTAACCAATAAGCTAGCTTCCGATACACATGTTTGACAATTAATAATAAAAAATATTGCTAAATGTTAAAGTTGGGATGCAAAATACAATTTTCTATGTGGAATCAATTTAGAATTAAAGTAATAATGTCACGACCCAAACCCGCCCCTAAAAGTTTGGCATCGTAACCGGCCAGTAATCCTAGATTACCACAGGCCTTTCTATACAAAACAAAATAATCGGGGCTCGCGGAAGCAAGGACAGAACACTATAGTCCAAAGAGCTATGCATTTATATGAACATATATTTACATACTAAAAATTGTTAATTTACCCACTTACAGTACATAACATGAAACCAAAAGATCATATACAACACATAGGCACAGGCCACAGATGCATAACAAAACAAAACTCACTAAACGGCCTTCCAGGCCTAGCCCCAGCTCGGAGGCACACAGAATACCAGGTAGGCTTCAAAACGGCAGCTCGGTTCAAGACTCCGCCTAGGCTTGGCTCCCAAAATGCTCACCTATAAATACATATATACAAACAATGAGCTAAAACTCAGCAAGTAACATTAAAGTAAAGGGGTAGTGAACGAATCCCACATATCATATATCCGTAAAATAACTTATTCATAATCATAATCATAATCAGAACATACATAATGGCATACTCCATAGAACATAACATAAACCGTCTTCCGACTAGAGTAATCAGCTCCGGATACTGATTAAACAAACACCACAATGAAGTGGCTAGCGAGATCTCGTAAACTGGTCATGGACCCGCACTAACGTGCCGTCCCCCATGACTTGGGACTATCTATGGATGCCATACTAGATTCGCAAATCAGGACATTCGTTCACAGGTTTAAAATCACATTTCGAAAACATATCATATCATATAGCATTTCGTATAACGTTTCAAATACATTGCATATCAACATAACTTTACAAAAATGTTACTCACAGTGGGTTTCCAAAACCGGTTGCACGGTCTTCGGGTCTTGACCTGTAAATACCAACATTTATAACATAATTCTTCAATACACATAGCCATTACAACAAGTCCGTGCCATTCCTTAATACACATAAACATTAAATCAAGTAATTCATGCCATATTATTCTTTCCTTAATTTTTATTTCATGTTATGAGATGCTAAATCATATAAATGATATGCGAAAATCAGATAAATGCAGGCCCAAGAGTCAAAGAAATAGCAAGAAAACAAAATTGGGACAAAACACTGTTAGGCCGCACGTGCGGCCTGGGCCACCGCACGTGCGGTGGAACTGCAGTGTGCAAAATGGGTTGGGCCACTCGAGCGGTGGCCCAGGCCGCTCGAGCGGTCTGGGTGCAGTCCAGCCGAAAAATCTGTATAACAAAATGGGTCTCCTTCTTGCAAAATCAACTTCAAAACTTACAACCCAAGGCCAAAAACATGTGGAAAACAACTTGAATTTAAACATCATAATCCCAAAACAAAACCCACATGCATCAAGTAAAGATCAAACTTTGAATCAAGATGAAAAAATATACATTTCACATAAAAGTTTCATTTCTTCAAATCCATGGAGGTTCTCCCTCAAATATGAAAATCATGCAAGATCAACATGTTTAAGAACATGAATTTCATGAGAAGATGCCATATATGCTCAAAGATGCAACTTAGATCAAAATACAACACAACTTCTCCATTATTCATAATTTCTCTTCAATTCCACTTACTTGCCATGAGATTATGCATGAATCTACTTTATTTCAAGAATTTAGAGAGAAATCCTTACCTTGATTACTTACTTTGGAGAAGTTAAGCTTGTTTCCCCTTTTCTTCTATCTTCTTCCCTTTCTCTTCACCCTCTCTCACGAATTTCTTCTCTCTCTCTCTCTCTCTCCCAGATTTTTTTCTTCTTTTGTTTGAGTCAAAACAAGGGTCAACAAAGTCCTTATACTTATCTCTAAGTATATATCCATATTTGTGCCAAATACTTGAGCCAAACGGGACTTAGCGAATCAGACAAAATTCAGTTCTCAATTAAATTTCCCAAATGATTCTAAAAATTCCCGGTATCACATAGGCGTTTTCAATTTCGTTTTCCGAACCCATTATGGTTGTCAATTTCAGTCCCGAAGTTGTAGCTTCAACAGATATTTCCCCAATTAATTCATATTAGCACATAATTAATTACCGATAATTACGCCATACGTTTTGGGGTCATTACAAATAAACTTTAAGCATTTAGGAAAAAATAAAACCAGTAAATGTTATGTTTCTTAGCAGTACCTATTAAATGAAATTGATGAGGTCCAGTAATGCTCTATAGCAACAAAAATCAATGTGGTTGTTGTGTACCTAATGGGTGATGATACATAGTTGTGTTTCTTATGAAACATACAATTGCAGGGAGAAGCTAATCGAAAAAAAGCATTCAAACCTCATATCCATAAAGATAACCCAAAGCATCATGATTCATGGACTTTCAAAGGGTATTACCTAGATTTCCACATGTAACTTAATCAGTAGCAACAGTTTAATAACATCAAAGACAATTCTACATTATTCGTTCACATTGCAACTACTACAAAATTCACCAAAACCCCATAAAAAAAAAAAAGAAAAGAATTTAAATAAATTCTCTCACTAAGAACCCTAGGATGGCCTTGAGCACAACCAGAAGAATTTAGCCTATGCACTAAAGATTTAGAGGAACTGAGAATAACCACCAACATAGAGGAACTAACACAAAGGAGCCATATAATCTTTAAGCAATTCTAGAATATATGTACATCTACCTGCCATTATTGAGCCAATAGAGGAACTAACTTGTAAATGACCCTTATTCAATTGCAGGGAGAAGGTTTGTGAATGACAACCTGATACACTTAATTTATATAAAAAAAAAAATCAGATATAATAATAGCAAATGGAATAAAAAAATCTACCTCAATATCTTATCATATTGTGACCAGAAGTAACTGGATGAATTTCCTGCAAGTGACTGTCTTTAATTTTAAAAGCATTTGGTTTAGTGTTCAGTTTTAGAGTAAAACCACAACAAAATTTTAGAATCCAAAACTTATATACAAAAAAAAAAAAGAAGAAAAAAAATAGAAGCCAAATATGAAGGAGAAAATTAAGATTAGGTATAGGAAAACACACCACCAACCTTGGCCAACTATTATGTTTGCTCTATAATCCCTCTTTAAAATCAGTAACTCTCCTTGGTAGCTTCCTTTGATATTCTAAAGCAAGAGTTCAAAACTCAAATCTAAAGGTATGTGATAAAACAAAGTAGACAAACACATTTGAGCAAAAGAAAGTACTATTTAAGTACTATATATATTTTCTGTTAGGCTTATTGTTTCTAGGGTAATTCTTTTAGTGAATAAACATAATGCCCGAGTCAAGTTTCCTCATTCAATCTTAAGAGGACATTTTTTTTTTCCATTCATAGTCGTATGAGTTGGCAAAAGCTGTACTTTGGCAAGAGAGAAATCCTAAATCACAAACCCACCTAACCTTGTACTTACCCACCTTGCTAGTATGTGTCCACACATGCAAGCTAGAATAACCATAGAACTCTCGAACAAAAATACTGGGGCTGGTGTGCGTTTATGTCAAGGGGTACTACGACATTCTTATCTCTATCATCAACATGGAGGCATGGGACAATGGAAAACTTAAAGCACCCATACAAATTTTAAAGCAAATATAAGCTTAGAAAAGCCATCCATTTAAAAAGAAAGTTTTAAATTAAAATTAGCTCCCATGGAACACTTTCATATGGCAAGCCATGATGAACAACCTTCAATTGCGAGAGAAAGAGAGAGAAAACTATACCAAAGTGAATAAGATTATGACAAACATAGCAGCTAAGGAAAAAATTATATGTTCACCGTTAAAAAGTAAACAGAAACAATAGTACCTATCAATTTGTTTTCTTCTTAAAAAGTAACTAGCACAACAATGTATGCTTTTTTTCTCTAGAAAGATAGTTATTAAGTAACAAAAAATATAAATAAAGCACGATTAGAATGTACCATACAACATTGATTGCTTGGAGATTTCGGGAAATCCAGAAGGCACATTTCAAAAAAAGGCCATATGCTTTCAACGTTCAATGCATACAAAATACTATTTTAAAATGGAATCCAAAAGGCTTTGACTAAAAATTAAAATAAAACATTTCTACAACTTACACTAGAATGTTGAATTGGAGCACAAATTCCCATTAGTCCACATCCAAGATGCTCTATACCATCTTCAAATAATTGGACTATGTTATAAGTCAATTTTTACCTTGTTCTTTCAATAATCAAACAATAGCAACATGTTTTCTGTAAGAAAAAAGTACAAAATCTGCAATAGCACAAATGAATAGAACATGGAAGTGATGCAGACATATTTTCCAAAACCATAATTAATTTTTTTTTTTCTTGCCATACCCATTGAAAGGTTTTAATTTGCAATTGCAATTGCAATCACTGCCAAACTTCCAAAGCATGGGTAAGTTCTGTCAATGGCCTATTGGCATAATTGATGAGTCATAGGTACTAACATTTCAATAAGAATAGTTGAAAACAAAAGGAATAACAAACGGCATACTACCACAAAAGTTGCTATTTAAAAGAAACTTTAACTTTGAAGTCAAGAGAGAAGGTCAAATAATGTTTCCCTGAAGAGTAGGTAACACAAAACCATTTACTAAGGGCTATTAGTCTTGGGTCCTCCAGGTACCACTCCTCATTTCCCCATTATGCTACCTAATTAGACGCTGTAGATTCACCGTAAATCTAAAATTAGTATAAAAAAAAAATTTAATGCAAGAGATATAATTACGAATATTAAATATATGATTTCAAGGTCTAAAGATCGATACAAACAATCAAGAAAACTAATGAGTGTAAGGGTAGATTATATGTATGCATATATACATACCTGTATGCATATATAAACAACGCCCAAATAGTACACATTAATATGTATTGGGGAGGGAAAAGATTGGGTATACACCTAACCTTTGACATAGTACACCAAATGGCTGCCTCGAGACTTAAACTCATAACTTCAAGGTTATTAGGCTAAGATTTTTACCATTGAACCAATGTTCACCCCTGTGTGTCCGCGCGCGCATATATATATATATATGTGTGTGTGTGTGTATATATCTTAAATATACAAATATGAGAAAGTAACATTTCTCATAGGAAAGTAAGTTTCCAGTAAACCAAAAAATGGGTAAACAAGAAGTATTATCATTGAATCTGTAAACAATGTTCAAGATTATCATTATCAAAGGGTTCAATAAAACCACAATACACATACACACAACGAAATGATTTTCTAGATAATAATTTTTGAAGAATTCATCAAGAAAATTGGTTGCACCTGTCTTCAACTAGCCTAAGTTGAAAGAAAAGAATTCATCAAAAAAAATTATTTATATTTTTTGGAAAATTTGATAAAACTCTAATTTGAACAAGAGTGTTAAGATGAGTTGGGTTTTCCCATATCACACTAATCTTGCACACAACTTTCAAATCCAAAATTTCATATCAGGAAGTACTAAACAATCCAAGAAGGCTCTTTTGATTCTAACATATTAATCAGAAACTCAAACAAGGTCTACAATTTCTTACATATCTATTGGTTTTCACAACAAAATCATATGATCAAAACAAGACTCAGATAAATTATTCTATCAAACAACACCATTCAAGCTCGATCCACAGATCATTTTAAGATAAGTAAATACACCAATTAGATTATATTATTTTATTATAAATTTTCTTTTACACATTATTATGTTAAAATTAGTGTTTGTTTTATATGTCTAGATTTTTCATTTTACTTGTGTCTAATAAAAATTTGGATCTGCCAAACTTTTTTTAAAAAAAAAAACTAAAACTAAAACTTGAAAGTAATTTTGTAGCTTAAAAACAGAGAAAATTTATTTTATATAAAAATTTACATTGTAAAAAAAACTCGTTTAGATTTTTCTCCTTAGGTGCACTTTTAGATTTTCTCAAAAAACCTTGAGCTGGGTCGCCTGTGTGTTTAATCAGTATGTAGACGTATAATGCTATAGCAAAGAGAAAGCAATTAAACAAATGCCAATATGATTGAGAACCGAAGTTAATTTTCAATGTGAACAAAACTTAATATCATCAGCTATTCATTTTTTAGGGTTAGGGTTTTGAAATCAAAGCCCTATCTTGGGTGGTTACAGATGTTAATTTTGACTGAGAACAAACCTTAATATTAGATATTCAATCAATAAGGATTAGGGTTTTGAAATCAAAGCCCCAATGGCACAGCTATCTTGGGTGGCTGTAAATAGGAACATACCTGACCTACAGAAGAGAGCTCTCGTAAATATTCAATTCGACTAGAAGGGAAAATATTTGTTGACAAACCCATGGTGGAGACGTAAACAGAGTGATGGCTTGTGAAGAAGATGTCGACAACGGTGGCGTGAATCGTCGACGGGGCTGGTGGTCTTTGGCCATGGCGGAAGCTTCGGCTATGGTGGAAGAGAAGAGGAAGGTGAAGAGCAAGAGAGAGAGGCTATGGTGGAAGAGAAGAGAAAGGTGAAGAACGGTGGCCCCGACGCTTGACTGTTGGACTTCGACAATCACTACAACTTCGACTATAATGGAAGAGATGAGGGAGGAGAAGAGAAGAGCAAGAGCACGAACCAGAGCAAGAGAGGAAGGCAACTGACTTGGGACCGTTGGACTTCTGATTTACTTTGCTCTGTTTGGCAACCGGTTAGACAATTCAAAATTAAATTATTAAAATAATTTAATTATATGATAGTTATGAGATAATATGGTATACATAAATAACTAAATATAACTAAGTTATGAGTTAATATGAGAATAGTTATGATTTATATGATATTAGTTATGATATCAAATCACATAATCTCATAACTGATGTATGGTACATCCAAATGTACCATAGCATCACCTACTAGCCCATGAAGATGCGAGAAAGTCTTTGGAAAGGACAACTCAACATCGATGTAGAGAAAAGGTAAATGCTACAACTTCAAGGAAAGCAGTTAACGAGTGGTCATGTTAACGATTGATGAAATAATTTGAGTTAAAATACGAAGAGGAGGGAAGTATCAATCAACGCAAGGCATGAAGGATGACCATGGGAAAGCGTGAATGAGTTCAAATCCCCTTCAATGGTTACTAGAGAGTCAGTGATAATAACAAGGATTGTTGAGACCTATAAACAAGATTTTAAAAAGCGTCCGCAATCGCTACGTAATGTTGTTACATAACGGTTGCGGTGGTTATCGCCACCCGTTACGACCGTTTTTGCGGTGTGATTGAGATTTACAGGTGTGTCAGTCGTAATGGCTGCCCTAGCGGTCGTAACGGTGTCGCAACGACCGTAATAGCCTGTTATGCACCATTATGTAACAGTTCCAAGCTGAAAATGGGGGAAGAGAGATAGAGAGAGAGAAAAGGTAAGATGAAGAGGAAGATGGAGGAGTAAGAGGTAGAGAGAGAAGAGGGAAGATAAATAATATGTTATTGATTTGTTGAAATGTATAATTTATTTTTTAAAACTATTCAAATTAAAATTTGCATATGCTTCCACAACTATATTAATTAAAAAAATAATTTTATACATCTAACTCCAATAAAAAAAAAAATTGCCACAAGCGTAATATGGATTTATGATAAAGTCATTAATTATTAAAATAAAATGTAAAAAACCTCAGTTTATAGTAATTTAAAATATGAAATATATTGGATCATACTAAAAATTTACAAAAAGTGATCAATATTTATTTTAAAATCCAATAAATATGATTATGGAAAAAAATATGTGTATCGGTAAGTTTTTTTTAAATTGTGCGAAAAAAAAAAAATTAACAGTTCCGATTACCGCAATTGTTACGCTACGGCCTTTACACCCTGCAACCGCAACCGCTACCGTTACGACGACTGCAACCGCTTTTAAGAACCTTGCCTATAAACAATGATTCAAATAAAGAAATGAAGAATCAAACTCTATCAAAATCGAAATTCATTTACTTCATTTTTCTCACTCTATCTTTCCTTCTTAAATAGTAGTAGTGAGATTAATAATGAGGCTACTCCAATACTAGTAATTCTAAAAATAGTCTACTCCCAATGAGTAGAGGAACAATATGATACATTTTTGTATTCAATTCTCTTATTGATCGGTTATTTTATTCATTGAGGAAAAATAACCTTAAACACATTCATTTGATTTATACCAAACAAGTCCAATATCACAATTATGTTAATCCATGAACTCAATTAAAATTAAAGTTTCAAATATATAACCTTCGTGATAGAGGAACCAAACAAAGAGGTGAATGAGATTAGACCCACAAGTCATTTTCAAAACAAACTATTGGTGAAAATATCAGAAAAAATTATATTTTATCGATAAATAATGTAAAGAAAATGACATACAAATAGATATGTCTAAGGCACAGATATCTTGTTTTCTTTAAGGAGATCAAGCCCACTGCGGTAGGAAGAACCCAAATACCGATGCAGCAATCACAAAACTATGACTTGTCCCCTCCAGGATACAATAACCCGACCACTTGTCATATGGTTCAGGCCAACTCTGCACAAGATGGTGAACCCAAAGCTCCACCAAGAAAAACACCCTTCTTTGCTAGTAATCTCTCTTGTATAGAAAAATAGTTTGTGTGTAGGTTGTAGAAAAGAGTAGAAGAGATAAACTATTTATAGGCCACTAGGACATTACAAAACACATCAAAAAATAATAATGACCATGAACCTAGAGAAAAGGGAGAGTGTATCCAAATATTAATTCACCACCAAGTTCATGAATTCTAATTAAACTCTATTCATGAACAAGACAAAATGTCACCAAAGCAATGAATCTCCATTTATGAACAAGATGAGATTCATGAATAAGACAAAAGAAGATTCATGAATAATATAAATAAATAAATAAATAAATAAATAAATAAAAGATATTAAAATGGTCCAACAATCCCCCACTCATTTCAATATCAACAAGGATAAGAGAGATTACCAAACAAAGATAGACTAGTATGCACTATGAAGGTGTGCTCTGCATTAAACCTTCATTAGTGAAACAACAACCTTTACTCCAGAGTCAGTAGTGGTCTCAGACTTGAACTATGACTGCTTAGGAGAAATAAAGTATCACTGCTCACACATAATAATACAGGTGTTGACATGACCTTTTAATAGCCAACACATTACAGCCTTGTACTTATCCCAGTTTTCATGAGCAAGAATAAGCCTTGTTCTCATAGAAAGCGGCCCCACTTTCATGCTCACATAGGTGAAATCTGTCAAGGATGTTCCTATAATTTACACATCCCACTCAACAAGAGCTATAGAATTTCATTAAGAGTGTAAAAACTCAACCCTCCAACATTACAGGACAAATGCATATACATCATATGGATGGATAACAAAATATTAAAGAGTGCATTTTTTAGAACCACCATATGATTCGTTCTTCCCATTGAACCTAGTTACAGGATCTCTGGTCCCTAGGTTGGGTATCCTCATACATGGTTAATGATTTTATAGGCTTCACACCTATCCCCCTCGATGTATTCTAGACCCTATCTCTCGCCAAGGCCTTGGTTAACGGATCCGCAAGATTATCACAAGATCTTACATAATTCATAGTTATGATGCCATTACTCAAATAGGATCTCACATTACTGTGTTTCCTTCGAATAAGTCTGGATTTACCATTATAAAAATGATTGTTCACTCTACCAATAGCAGCAGTGCTATCACAACGAATTAACACAAGAGGAATTGGTTTTTCCCAAAAAGGGATTTCATGTAACAAATCTCTCAACCAATTCACTTCTTCACATGCTAAAGCTAACGCTATAAGTTCAGCTTCCATAGTAGAATTAGCAATTATAGTCTGTTTTTAAGACTTCCAATATATAGCACCACCATCCAAGGTAAAAATAAAACCCGAGGTAGAAAGAGAATCACCTGACAATGTGTTCCAATCGACATCACTATATCCCTTAAGTACCGCAGGATACTTGTTATAAAACAAATCATAATTTTTGGTACTAGATAAATATCTCATAATTCTTCTCATGGCTAGCCAATGTGTTGGGTATACCTCCTTATTGGAGTGTGGGACCCAATTGGTTTGTTAAAAAGAATTTTAATTTGGTTTAGTTTAGGTATAATATATTTTAATATATTATATCTAATTTGTGGAGACCTAATTCAGTTTGAAAACAACTAAGGTTTTGATAAATAAAAAAAAACCCTAAATATTGTTTATGTGTTCCGAGAGTACGGCAGCTACAACGTGGTTGACTTTCGGTGGTGTGAGATTGAAAAATCAATTCCTGAAGCTTCAACAGTGTGTAAAGATCAATCCGGTGATATATTTTTGGATAAAAAAGGTGTGCTTGTTGCTGATGTCATATGTGTTGGTTTGTGTGTTTGTATTGCTTGGGCAAACAAGCAACAGTTTGGTTCTACTTCGTTTTCGGGGCTGATTTGGGTCTATTATTTTGAATCTTCTACAACTCTGTTTTGAAGATTTTGGTTCATCTATTTGGTGAGGTCTTTCCTCTTGTTTGTTTGTGATTATTTGGAATTCACCTAAGGGTGGTTTGTGAGACCATTCGTGTCTCGTTTGTAATCGTTTGGAAACTTATTTGGTTGATAGTGGAATCGAATTTCGATCCCGTGGACGTACCTCACATTGAGGGAACCACATAAAAATTTTTGTGTTGCTTTTGATTTAATTTTTCCGCATTAGTTTTTATTCCCATTGATTGATTTACTTGTGGGGAATCATTGATTTTCCCTAACAACTGGTATTAGAGCTTACGGTTTACTGGGGTTTATTTATTTGTGTAAATCAATGGAGGGGAATGTGGATCGTATGTCTAGCTTCAATGGAAGCAATTGGGTAACTTGAAAAACTAAAATGGAGGACCTATTATTTTGTAAAGATCTGTATGGGCCTATTGAGGGTGATAGTGGCAAACCTGATGATATGAAAGATGATGAGTGGAATAGGCTTAATCGAAAAGCCGTTGGTGTTATCCGTCAATGGATTGATGACAGTGTGTTTCATCATGTTGCTACTGAAACTTCAGCACATGATTTATGGAAAAAATTAGAAGGCCTTTATGATAGAAAATCAGCCACAAATAAAGCATTTCTGTTTCGTAAGTTGGTTAATTTAAAATATAAAGAGGGCAGCCCTATTCCAAAACATCTAAATGAAATAAAGAGTATTGTTAACCAACTTGCTTCTATGAAAATTGTTTTTGATGATGAGTTGCAGGCTTTGATGCTACTTAGTTCTTTGCCCGAAAGTTGGGAGACTTTGGTTGTGACGGTTAGTAATTCGGCACCTGATGGAGTTGTCACAATGGGCCAAGTCACTAGTAGCTTGTTGAATGAAGAAACTAGAAGAAAATCAGTGGATTCCTCTCATTCGGAAGCATTTGTTGTGAAAGGCCGAAGCAAAACAAGGGGGAGAAGTAAGACTCCTCATGGTCGTGATCAAAGCCGTGACAAATCAAGAGATGATTCTTTTTCAAAGAAAGACATTGAGTGCCATTATTACCATGAGAAAGGGCACATGAAGCGAGAATGCCGAAAGCTCAAGAACAAGGAGAAAATGCGTGACAAAAGTGTGGATAAGAAGCAAGAAGACACAACAGCAGTTACTACCGATGATCTCATGGTCGTTTGTGAAGATGATTGTATCAATTTTGTGGGCCAAGAGAGTAATTGGGTGATTGATTCCGGTGCTTCTTTTCATGTGACTTCTCGAGTTGATTTCTTCACTACCTACACCGAAAGAGATTATGGTTTTGTTCGAATGGGTAATAAAGGTTTGTCTAAGATTATTGGCATGGGTGATGTTTGCTTGGAAACAAATTTGGGCTGCAAGTTGTTGCTTAAAGATGTGAGGCATGTTTCCGACATTCGCCTCAATTTGATCTCTACTGGGAAGCTAGATGATGAAGGCTTCAACAACAAATTTGGTGATGGAATATGGAAGCTCACAAAGGGTTCTTTGGTGGTGGCTACGTGCAAGAAGACTCATACACTTTATTCGATGCAAGGAAAAATTTGTAAAGGTGTCGTCAATGTACTTCAAAATGATACTTCTACCGAATTGTGGCACAAGCGACTTGGCCATATGAGTGAAAAAGGGATGCAAGTATTGTTCAAGAAAGAGCTTCTACCCGGTTTGAAAGGTACACATCTTAAAACTTGTGTTCATTGTTTGGCCGGTAAACAACATAGAGTTTCTTTTCATAAAAATGTTGCTTCTAGAAAAGAAAATGTTTTGGAGTTGATTCATTCGGATGTTTGTGGTCCTTTAAAAGTTAGAACACATGGTGGTGCACTTTATTTTGTTACTTTCATTGATGATTATTCAAGGAAAGTTTGGGCTTTTCTACTAAAAACTAAAGATCAAGTTCTAGAAGTATTTAAGCAATTTCAGGCCATGGTTGAAAGAGAAACAGGGTAGAAATTGAAGTGCATCCGATCAGACAATGGTGGTGAATACATTGGGCCATTTGATGAGCATTGTCGCAGCCAAGGTATTCGGCATCAAAAGACAGTTAAGAAGACTCCTCAACAAAATGGAGTTGCCGAGAGGATGAACCGCACCATTGTGGAAAGAACAAGGTGTTTGCTTTCACAAGCTAAATTGCCAAGATCCTTTTGGGGTGAGGCATTGAAGACAGCGGTTGACGTGATCAATTTGTCTCCTTCCTATCCTTTGAATGGTGATGCTCCAAAAAGAGTTTGGACCGGCAAAGTGTAGACGTCCCCCGAACGCATCCCGGGGAAGGAGCGCAAGTCCCCCCCGTTCTGGTTCGACATTGGGTTACTACAGTTCGAAGGACTCAAATGTCACGGTTCTTAATCTTGAACCAAAGAGTCCAAATCCGGCAAATCGTTTTTGAAAACAGATTTTTTGAAAGAAGTGCCAAACATGGACTGCTTTGCCAGATACAGAGTCGCCACCTAAATGTTTTTTAATGGGAAATTTAGGAAACCCTGACTCGGTGCCAAAGGCCACGTGTCCGTCATCACCAAAGTTGCCTCGGCTCGGGAACTTGGGTACGATTGGGGAAGGTCACTTCGTGAGCACCCCCGCTCGCCCGGTCAAAGACCGGCCTCTACTAACCATGATATCTGTTTTTGAAAACATTGCGTGTTCTTATTCCGGTTTATTAGCCTAGATTACTATGTGATGCGCACATCAAACAAGTATAGACCGGGTCGTCTGTATTGGAACAAAACATTTCATGTTTGTTTGTGAAAATGGTTTGATGGTGCTACCCGCAGGTAGGCTAAGTCGTGGATTTGCCACCCTCAGGTGGGCTTATGAAAAAAAAAAACATGATTTTGCCACTATCTAGTGGGTTTAAACAAACATTTGATGAATTGTCCCAATTCAAATAACTCAACCTCCACCCACAGGCATTCAAGGCAGTTATATCACATAAGCAAATAGCCTCATGGCAAGCATGCTATTCATGGCACTCACTCACACGCATGCAAGGATGCTAAAGCATAAAACTCACCGAGTACTCCAAGCCAAAACAGAAGCTCATTAGAAATCATGCATGATCCTAAATATGCTGAAATGCCTAATGCAACACATGCAAAATGCAACTATAGCAGGCTCGGCTATTCTAAACATGGCATATGGAATGCTACAACTAACACGTATTCAATTTGGAATTGAAATACAAATGCAGTTTGTATGATGCGCCGAGCCCGGTGCATGCAAAACAGATGAATGATGCAAACATGCTGTCATACTGTATGCTAATTGAAATATGCCCTATATCTAACCATTGTAAGCAGGTAAATAAAAGGGAGAAAGACGTGGGGTTGGAAGACATACATCACACTCACCCACACTTATTACAATTATGCCCTCGCGCAGAGGGTCCAAATAAATATACAGTCTGAATAAAAGAATATTACAGTCCAAAATAATACAGATTCCTAATTAATTAACAAATTAACTAAGAAAACTGTAAAACTGGCATGCAAGCTAGGGGCTGCCTTGATTCTGATGAATGATGCATGCCGGGCTGTTTTGGCGCTGAAATCCACTGGGATGCCCCAATTAGCCTCTGTTTGCACCTGCTCTTGAAATGCGTGCCAAGCTCTGAAAAGTTGCTGATTCTTCATTTTGCTGCAACAGAGAGCAGGAAAGGGGCATAGCAATGTATTTCACAAATATATGCATGCCTCGATCCTCGTGCCACCAATCACGCATCTCGATGCATGATGGCCGAGGAGTCGGATTGCACAACTCAATATAGGATGAATGCTTATGAATACTACAACAAAACCTAACTCCATCATGGGTAATCCGGAGTGTCGGTGACTTGGGAATTGAGACCCGTTCCATCACTCGGGGTGCGAAACGTGCCTCGTTTCCCGTGCCCGGACTAACTCCTATTCCGAACACGATGCAATATGCATGAAATGCAGCTAATATACAATCCTAACATACACAATGCTATGAAAATGAGATGCCTCGAAATGCGTGCACGCGGGCACGCAAACCGAGGCAATGATCCTAAGGCATGAAATGGCAATACGCAATGCAAATTGGACTTACACTAACACGAGTGGACCTCAGCCACACTCACATAAGAGGCCGATGGATGAAAATGAAGTGCCTCGAAATGCGTGCACACGGGCACGCAAATCGAGGCAATGACATACGGAATGCAATGAGACTAAAATGACAAATACAATGCAACATGGGCTTATACTAACATGAGAGAGCCTCAGCCGCACTCACATAAGAGGCCGTGAGATGAAAATGAGATGCCTCGAAATGCGTGCACACGGGCACGCAAACCGAGGCAATGGCATACGCAATGCAATGAGACTAAAAGGGCATATATAATGCAATATGGGCTTACACTAACATGAGAGAGCCTGAGCCTCAGCCGCACCCACACAAGAGGCCATGAGATGAAAATGAGACGCCTCGAAATGCGTGCACACGGGCACGCAAACCGAGGCAATGGCATACGCAATGCAATGAGACTAAAATGGCATATATAATGCAATATGGGCTTACACTAACATGAGAGAGCCTCACCCGCACCCACACAAGAGGCCATCGGATGAAAATGAAGTGCCTCGAAATGCGTGCACACGGGCACGCAAACCGAGGCAATGGCATACAGGCATGAAATGGCATGGAGTATGATACGCAAACATGCAAATGAATTTCAACAACTAAAAATGATGCAAAACAGCCCCGAAATGAGGCGAAATGTCACCAAATGCAAGGAATGGTCCCGAAATGCGAATTTAGGCACCCGAAATGGCCTATAGCTATACCAAACATGCACAATGTGGACATGGAACGAAAATACAGTAGCAAGGCAGCCCCAAGAAAAGCATTTTTCAGTCATAAAAAGGGCTAAACAGCAAGCACACATAGGATTAAGCAAGAATGCAAAAATGGCTCCGCAAGAGGGATATTGAAGTAAGTGATAAATTCAAAGCTCAAACAAGAAAATATCCTTCTACAACACTGAAGAGGGCCTAAAAATATGAACATTTACAGTAGATGACATCCCCCAAATCAGTATGCAAACATGCTAAGAATGCCATGTAAGAAATAGGCCACAAGAGGGTATAACATGAAGTAGGCCAAACATTCATCCAACAAGCAAAGACCCTTAATGAAATATGTCCAGGGGGTCAAAAAATGGGTATTTCCAGTTCTGATGGTGGCCGAAAACAGAAGCTAGATAAGCCTAAAAGAGCATGCAAGAATGGGGGCCAAAGAGGGATATAGTGGTAGGTATAACATGGAGGCCCCAAACAAGATTTATCCCTCCTACAATGTTGTAGAGGGACACAAAATAAGCTTACTCACAGTTCATGACAAACTCCAAAACAATTTACATATAGGCCAAACAAATCTTGCAAATTTACGGTAAATAGGAGAGATTGTGAAGTAAGTGCAAGATAGGGGGCCCAAACAGGGTTGAGCCCTTCTTCAATGTTGAAGAGGGGCTCAAAATAGGCCCACTCACAGTTTACATTATGCTCGAAAACAGATCACTCATAGGCTATAAATTTCATGTAAGATTATGGCATATAAGATGATATTGAAGCAAGTGCCAAATGGAGGGCTCAAACAAGGTTGAGCCCTTAAACAAACATGAAGATAAGCTCAAAAGAGTGACCCTTTCAGTTAGGGTCGGAGCCTAAAACAGTGAGCAAGTAGGCTTAAGAAATGAGGCAAGAAAATGCTACAAAAGAGGGAGATAGCAACTTACCCTTGTAGACAAGTCTTGGCTGCCTTTTGCTTGAAGAATGGAGGCCTCCTAGCTGCTGGAAACTAGCTCCAAGTGTTGGAATGGAGTGTGGGGGTCTTGTGCTAGGGGTTGATGTAGAAATGGTGCAAGAAAATGACTTTGGAGCTTGGAAATGGAGAGAAAATGGAAGGTGGAAGGTATGGAACTCTCCCAAAATGTGTCTAACAATGTCCAACCCTCATACAAGAAGCCAAGCCTCTCCTTTATAGAGGAAAGGCATGAAAAATATCTCCAAGACCTCTCTAATCCTCCATAGACGTGTATGGAGGATGGTCCAATTGGAAATCAGCTGGCACAGCTGGAATACACTGAGGGAGAGGAAAATGGCCGGCCAGCTTAGAGGGGCAAAAAGGTCATTTCACAAAAGGAGTGGCCGGCCAGCTAGATTTTCTGGCCGGCCAGCTAGTTTTCAGGAACTGCCGGGAAGAAAGCTGGCCGGTGGGTGCTAGGGAAGTCCAAATGTGGCCATTCAAGTGTCCAAATTGAATCCCCGGAAGTTAGCTTTCCAATGGAGCAAACCTTGCATCAAAATTCCTTCTGTGGAAAAAGTTATGCCAGTTTCCGTGAAGCCGCGCAGATTTCGGTCCAACCGGAGTGATGCCCTACTTCAATCAACCATATCTCCTCCATCCGGAATTGAACTTAGGAGATTCTTAAGTGAAAAATGAAGCCCCGGGAGTAAGATTTCCAACGGTGGTGGCCTCATAGCTTGATTCCTCTTGTGCAAAGAGTTACGCCCATTTCGGTGAAGCCGCGCAGACTTTTCTCCTTCCCGGATTCATGCTGAACCACTTTTGACCAAACAAAAAGTTGGTTGTCAAAACAATTGCTGGCCTCCCATCCTCCTACAAGCTTCCTAACCATGAAAATAAGGCCTCCACCAAAAATGAGCCCAAACCGATGCAAAATGAAGGCTCGGGGGCCAAAACACGCAGTTCGGGGTCCCGAAAATAGGCTGTTAAGCACCGAAAGTGGCATTCGACCACGAAGTGGGTATCTAAGACACCAGTGTCCCTCGAAAGGGAGTAAATAAGATGTATGCCAAAAACTGGAGGAATCGGAGATGGTTAGACGGTCCCGAACCGAGGCACACGGCCTGACGGCTCTGAAAATCGGGAACCGGGCTCCGAAATGGGAAAAATGGCCTGCGATCACGAAATATAGCCTACGGCCATTGAGAGACGATCTACGGGACCTCTCCCTCCCCTCAGGAACAAAAACAGAGAAAACCGAGCCTGGTTCGCGAACCGAGGCAAAGTAAGAAAAGGGTTCGGAAGTCCGGAGGCAGGGCTCGCATCCGAGACTCTAAGACTTCTGAACAAGCACAATATGCAATATCGCCAAGCGCTCAATCGGTGACGTCTGAGTCTTAAGGTCGGTCAAAAATGGGGTGTCTACACAAATATGTGTCTTATGAGCACTTGAAAGTGTTTGGCTGCCGAGCTTTTGTTCACATTCCAAAGGATGAGAGGTCCAAGCTTGATAGTAAGTCAAGACAATGTATTTTTCTTGGCTATAGGCGTGATGAATTTGGGTATAGATTGTGGGATCCGGTCGACAAGAAAGTCATTCGAAGCCGTGATGTTGTGTTTCTTGAAGACCAAACAACTGAAGACTTTGGCAAATGTGATCAATCAGAGCCAAAAACTAGTGATCTCATTGACATGGATTCATCTCCTTCATCTTCAGTTGATGATGAAAACGGGGGAGATGTGCAGCCACCTATTGAAGATGTAGAGGATGATGCTAATCCTAATGAAGTTGAGCTAGAAATTGAGGAAGAGCATCCAACTCAAGAACCGCCACCACAACAACTTAAGTTAAGGAAATCTACTTCGGGGTATTTGATGACTTTTGCAGGGGGAGCTGTGGCATGGCAATCTAAATTACAAAAATGTGTTGCTCTCTCAACTACCGAAGCTGAATTTATTGCCATTACGGAAGCTTGCAAAGAAGAGTTATGGTTGAAGAAATTTTTGCAAGAGTTGGGTTTGAAGTAAGAAAAGTATGTGCTTTATTGTAATAGTCAAAGTGCTATTCACTTGAGTAAAAATTCTACTTTTCATTCGAGATCGAAACACATTGATGTGAGATACCATTGGATTCGTGATGTGTTAGACTCAAAATTGTTACAACTCGAAAAGGTTCACACAGATGATAATATTTCAGATATGTTGACAAAGACTTTGTCGCGAGACAAACATTTGAAGTGTCGAACTTTGGCGGGTATGGTTGATGTCTCCATCTAAGTCGGTAGGGGGAGAATTGTTGGGTATACCTCCTTATTGGAGTGTGGGACCCAATTGGTTTGTTAAAAAGAATTTTAATTTGGTTTGGTTTAGGTATAATATATTTTAATATATTACATCTAATTTGTGGAGACCCAATTCAGTTTGGAAACAACTAAGGTTTTGATAATAAAAAAAAAACCCTAAATATTGTTTATGTGTTCCGAGAGTGCAGCAGCTACAACGTGGTTGACTTTCGGTGGTGTGAGATTGAAAAATCAATTCCTGAAGCTTCAACAGTGTGTAAAGATCAATCCGGTGATATATTTTTGGATAAAAAAGGTGTGCTTGTTGCTAATGTCATATGTGTTGGTTTGTGTGTTTGTATTGCTTGGGCAAACAAACAACAGTTTGGTTCTACTTCGTTTTCGGTGCTGATTTGGGTCTATTATTTTGAATCTTCTACAACTCTGTTTTAAAGATTTTGGTTCATCTATTTGGTGAGATCTTTCCTCTTGTTTATTTGTGATTATTTGGAATTCACCTAAGGGTGGTTTGTGAGACCATTCGTGTCTCGTTTGTAATCGTTTGGAAACTTATTTGGTTGATAGTGGAATCGGATTTCGATCCCGTGGATATACCTCACATTGAGGGAACCACGTAAAAATTCTTGTGCTGCTTTTGATTTAATTTTTCCGTATTAGTTTTTATTCCCATTAATTGATTTACTTGTGGGGAATCATTGATTTTCCCTAACACAATGATCTCTACTTGGCTTGCTAGTTAACCTACTAAGTACTCCAACAGCATATGTAATATCAGGTCTAGTACAATCAGTAGCATATCTCAAACTGTCAATCATGCTAGCATATTCCTTTTGATTAATCACTTCTTTTTCATTTGTTACAACAGATAAATGTATGCTTGCATCAAAAGGAGTAACAATATGTTTACAGTCTAGAAAATTATATTTTTTAAAATTTTCTCAACATAATGCAACTGATCAAGAAAATACCATCATTAGTCTTGGTAATTTTAATTCCCAAAATAAAATTGGCTTCACCAAGATCTTTCATATCAAAGTGGCTATTGAGCATATTTTTAGTCTCATTTATAATATGCAAATTAGAGCCAAAGATAAGTAGATCATCCACATATAGGCTAATAATCACATGTGCATTCTCACAAGTTTTATAATATATGCACTTATTACATTCATTAGTCTTATAGCCATTCTCAAGCATGCAGGAATCAAATTTCTCATGCCACTGTTTAGGAGCTTGTTTTAAACCATAAAGGGATTTAGTTAGCTTTCACACCTAGCTTTCTTGGCCAGGCTCCACAAAGCTTTCGGGTTGGTCCATGTAAATCTCCTCGTCGAGATCTCCATTTAAAAATACTGTTTTCACATCCATTTGACTAATTTTTAAATTATGAATTACAGCCATTGCTATCAACAGTCTAATGGATGTAACTCTAATAACCGGAGAAAAAGTATCAAAGAAATCAAGATCAACTTGTTGCTTAAAACCTTTAGCGACAAGCACCGCTTTATATTTATCTATAGTTCCATCTAGTTTAAATTTTTTTACGAAGAACCCATTTACACCCAATAGTTTTACAACCTGGAGGTAAATCCACTAGCTTCCATGTTTTATTTGAAAGTAGTGAGTCTATCTCATCATTTATAGCCTCTTTTCAGAAAATAGCATCAGGTGATGATAAAGCTTCTTGCACCGTAAGAGGAATTTCTTCTACATTGTAAAGATAATAGTCAGGGCCAAAATCTTTTTCAACTCTAGTTCGTTTACTCCTCCTTGGTTGAATTTAAGAATTTTCTTGTTCTTGAAAAACTTGAGATGGAGTAGAAAAGTTAGGCACGGATAAAATATTTTCAGAAATTATTTGACCCCCATTATTTCTAGATTTGAAAGGAAATATATTTTCATGAAAAATGGCATCACCTGATTCAAAAATAATATTATTTTCCATATCACAAAATCTATAGGTTGTACTATGCAACGCATATCCAAGGAAAGCACAGATGGTAGCTCGTTCACCCAATTTAGGTCGTTTAGAATCTATAAGTCTCACAAAAGCTACACAACCCCAAACCCTCAAATAACTTAGATTTGGTTTATGCCCCCGCCACAACTCATAAGGTGCAATTTTAGTCTTTTGTGTGGCACTCTATTTATCACATGACAAGCTGTCAAAATAGCTTCGCTCCAAAATTTGAGGGAGCACCTGAATCAATAAGCATAGCATTCGTCAAGTCAATTAACGTTCTATTCTTTCTTTCAGCTACGCCATTAGATGAAGGTAAATATGGTGGAGTAGTCTCATGAATAATTCCCAATGACTGAACAAAAGAGTTGAATCCAAGAGATTCATACTCCCGGCCTTTATCACTTCTAATTCTCTTAATCTTTTTACCGAATTGATTTTCCACCTCAAGAAGGAATTATTTAAATTTCTCAAAAGCATCACTTTTATTTTTTAATAAATATACGTTTGTGTATTTTGAAAAATCATCAATAAAAGTGATAAAATATCGGTTACCACCTCGAGTTAAAATTCCTTCAAACTCACACAAATCAGTATGAAATAATTCTAGCAATTTGGTATTTTTTTCAACACTTTTATGAGGCCTCTTGGTAATTTTTGCTTTACTGCAAACTTCACATTTCTCAAAATTTTTTGTCACTTTAGGAATTAATCATAAACTACTCATGATTCCCGCATATTTACTGTTAATATGACATAAGCGAGCATGTCAAAAATTAATAGCAGACAACATGTAAACCGAATTGGTAGATGGTTTATTAATCTCAACATTCAATTTGAACATCTCATCACAAGCATAACCTTTACCCACAAAAATACCCTTCTTGGTAATCACATATTGATCAGATTTTATAGTTTGGTTAAAACCAGCCTTATTTAACAAATAACTTGACATCAAATTCTTCCTCATGGAAGGTGTATAAAGCACATTTTTTAAAGTAAACACATGTCCAGAGGTGAACTTAAGGTCAACCTCACCACTCCCAAGTATCTTGGTTTGACTAGAGTCACCAAGTATAATTGTTTTCTCATCATTAAAGAGAGTATACACCTTGAACCAAGCTTGATCATAACAAACATGTCTATTGGCACCAGAATCTGCTACCAACCGTCCACATAATTAACCATGCAAATGTCTGTAATCATCGCCACAAATGGCTCCTCGATAACTTTAGCCTTTAGGGCAGGTGCACGTTTTCGAAATTTACAAGTTCGAGCAATATGTCCACTTTTGCCACAAACAAAGCATGCAAAATTTTGTGGAGGTGATGGACCTTGGTTCTTATTTGGATTAATCCATTTATTGTGAGGTTTACCATAATTCTTTATATTCTTTTTATAAGGCTTTAAATAAGCATTCTTGGAATTGTGACCTTTGGGTAAGTTATTATTTGTTGAAACAAAGTTTACCTTTGTGGTAGAATTGTCATTACCCACTTGTGTTATTAATGCATCTTGGTCTCTAGCCTCCTCTTCTACTCGGATACAAGTGATCAACGCCTCTAAGGAAGTCTTCTTTTGTTTGTGGCGCATGCTCTTTTGAAATTCTCTCTAAGATGGCGGTAGCTTGTCAACAAGTCCTGCAACTACCAAGTTGTCACCAATCTTGATGCCTTCAAATCTTATTTCTACAACTATCATTTGGAAATCTTGTACTTGCTCCACAACAGATTTTTCATCCACTACTTGGAAGCGAAAAAAGTGGCTAGCTGTATACTTTTTTGCTCCTACCTCTTCAGTATTATACTTAGTCTGTAAAGTTTTCCAAATTTTCTTTGCGGAAGTGTAAGTGGTGTCATAGTAATCATAAAATTGATCAACAAGGCAATTTAAGAGATAAAAGCGACATTTATACTCATCTGTATTATAGGAAGCCACTTTTGCTTCATGTGCCTCATAGTCTTCATCATTCATCTCATCGGTTGGGATTTTGTTTGGGTTCTTCTCGGTAAGAACATATGCAACTTTCAAAAGACTAAGGTAAAAAAGAACTTTTCATTTCCACCTCTTAAAATGAACTCCCTTGATCTTGAAAGGCTTGATTGGTTTTTTCTGGTACTTGATCCATGGTTGATCTCCTTAAAATTGTTGGTGAAAATACTAGAAAAAATTATATTTTATTGATAAATAATGCAAAGAAAATGAGATACAAATAGATCAGGCTGAGGCACGGATATCTCGTTTTCTTTAAGGAGATCAAGCCCATTGCGGTAGGAAGAACCCAAATACCAATGCAGCAGTCACAAAACTATGACTTGTCCCCTCTAGGATACAACAGCCCGACCACTTGTCATATGGTTCAGGCCAACTCTGCATGAGATGGTGAACTCAAAGCTCCACCAAGAAAAACACCCTTCTTTGCTAGTAATCTCTCTTGTATAGAAAAATAGTTGGTGTGTTGGTTGTAGAAAAAAGTAGAAGAGATGAACTATTTATAGGCCACTAGGACATTACAAAATACATCAAAAAATAATAATGACCATGAATCTAGAAAAAATGGAGAGTGTATCCATATATTAATTCACCACAAAGTTTGTGAATTCTAATTAAACTCCATTCATGAACAAGACAAAAGGTCATCAAAGCAATGAATCTCCATTCATAAACAAGATGAGATTCATGAATAAGGCAAAAGAAGATTCATAAACAATATAAATAAACAAAAGATATGAAAATGGTCCAACACAAACAAATTTATGTATTAGACTATTAGAGAGGCTGCTAATGAACATGAATGGAATAATTTATGTATTGTCTGTCAATGCATAGAACAATGTTATATGTACCAAATAATGTAATAACTAGCTAGTGATGTGACATAACTATAGTATACTAACAGTTGATGTGACATAATTTTAAAAGTTTTGAGTATTTGTAATTTGTATAATAGGTGTGGTCAATAATAATGGCATAATATTAATTAGTATACTAGTGTGTACATTAATTATTACATGTAGCACCACCGGAATGAATGTGTATATCTTTTGATTGCTTTTACGTTAAACTACTATTTCCGAGAAAAAGAAAACAAAAATTTAATGATACATATGTAATAATGAGTGTGAAAAACAATTTGGTTTATGTAATCTCCATTTCGAAAACAACTTTATGTTGAAAGTATTTGTCTTTTTCCATTTACAACCACATAATTTCATATATATATATGTATTTAATAGTGTAGAATTCCGTCACAGAATTGCAATTCTTTCACATGGGGTATATTTAATCCCATGTAAAAAAATTGTGTCTAATTTTATAATTGAATTTGATATATATAAAACCATTATATATTATATGTATATATATATTTTTTCCTTTCTACAGGCGCTTCAAAGCTTTGTTTGAAATTAAACAATCTTTTTCTATGAGTTGGTTGAAAGTTTAATAATGTTTCTTTCTTTTGCATTATTCACTTACTTCAGCCTCATTTGGCAAGGATTTTAAGCAACTTTTAGGAGTAAATGATACAATAGTGTTTTGTAATGCAAATTTGGAGAGATAGAAAAATGCAAAACTGACTTTTGAAATGGTTTGAAATTATTTCAAGTTAACTTTTAAGAAAGTATATTTTGTAGTATTAGGTGTAACTGAACTTTGTGAAGGAGAGGAAGGGTATTTGCCTATGAAGTGTCTCGATCTTCCTTTGGGTGCAAATACAAGTTGGGTAAAAATTTGGCAACCAATGATTGAGAAATTCAAAAATAACTTGGCTATCTAGAAGAGAAGGAATTCTATTCATTTAATACTGATTAAGTTTGTATTATCAAACTTGCTTGTGTATTACATGTCATTGTTTCAAATATCAAAGAAGGTTATTTTTCAATTAGAAAAAAGTTCAAAACCTAGTATAAATTCGAGTTACTCAATTGCTTGTTGACTCTACTTTGGCACAAAATTTAAAATGAGCATTTCATAGTGTATCTAAATTAACTTGTTGGATTTTTAATTGTTATTAATATGTTTATTGTTTTGAAGTCAACCTATGGATAAAAATGTATGCATAAATTTATGTTTTTGTTCATTTAGATTGGTTCAAATTAAACCAGGATATATTGAAAGAAAAAAAAAAAAAAGGAAGAGAGAAGAAATAGAAGGTTCGCAAGTAGGTGCAGGGGGTGCTATTGACAATGTAATGTTTTTTGTAAGAAGATTAAATTTGGGCTTAGTTTGGTAATTGGGCCATGGGCCTACCAGATAGCCCAATTTCAAAATTTTAATTATTATTATTACTTTTTTTTTTTGTATTGAGGCCACATTTATTTAGTAGATTAGGTTAGATAAGATTATAAATACGATAAAATTGAGTGAGAAAATTAGTAATGTAATAATATTAAGTTAGAGATGTAAGCTAAAGTGTGTTTATTTGAGAAGTAGTGTGGTGGTATTAATTGGTTGAAATTAAATCTCTGAAATTACGTAAAGCCCTTATTACATAAAAATAAAAAAATAAAAATTATTGTATTTGATAAATAGAGGGCAAAATAGATATTTTGCTTCAATCCAAAGGGATTGGATTAATAATTTTACCTCCTTCATAGGAATGCTAATCTTAGCTCCCAAAGTAGGATTGGTAGTTCTATTAGATTCAACCCCCCAACATGTAGCACAACCAATATGATTTGGCGGGACTTACATAATTATTAATCCAATCTCAGCATCTAAGAAGTCAAACAAACATGTCCTTAGATCAATCCAAATCCAATTAGCCTAATCATTGGGCCACGAAAGGGGGTTGAAGAAAATAACGAGTTCTACTCACGCCACTCTCCCCTTCGCCAAGATCAAGAATTTTTGTTGTGGTTCCAAATCTGGTTATCTCGTTTATAGACTCACTGTATTTTTTTTTTTTCTTCTTTTTCTTTTTTCTCCCTTCTAATCCAAAATTTTTACCTAGACATGACTAGGAGATGACACATGTCACTAATTTAGAATAAATAAAAATAAAATATACAAGCAATTGAAAAAAAAATTGCTGAGATGTTTATATTTTGCTCTAAAATTCGAGAAGAAAATTTGCTTTTTAGTTTTTGAATTTTTTCTGAAAAATAAAAATATCAAAAATGCATTTTTACTCAAAAAAATATGAATATAATTAAATTTTTTCATTAATATATATTTTTCTCCAAAAGCATTTTAACTTCTTTTTTTTTTTCTTTCTTTTAAAAAACTGATTTTGAAAACGAAGAATGTATTTATTTAGAAAATTAAAACAAGATTAAGAAGACAATAAATATTGATTTGGTTGAGTGGTATAGAAATAGTCCATGTAATGCACTATGTAAGCCCCAATCGACCATAGTGTTTTGGGTTCAAAACTTGGGGATTCAACAACATCATCATCATCAAAAGCCACACATTCGATCAAATTCTATTTAGGATTTTGAGCCAACCCCTCTCCCTCTTTCCACCCTGAAATCTAAAACCCAAGAAATCAAAATCAAAGAAGATGATGATGATGCGATGAGTGGTGGTCTATCTGAGTTGGAGTTCGCAATCACAAGAATCGCGGTGCAGATGTGATTTAGATCTACCCAATGCTCTGCATAGTTGTAGGAGGTTTTTTTTTATTTTTTTATAGCACGACCAAAACATAAATAAATAAATACATTTGTTTATTATTATTACTAGCATATTACTCGTGCTATGCATGGATTGTGTTTACAATTATCTATAGATATGAATTGTGATTTTTAAATGTTTTTTTTTTTTTAAATGTCTTCTTTTTTTCCTTTTTTATATTATATTAAAGTTTAATATTTTGGTAATAATCATATGTGTTAGACTTTTCAAGGAATTAAATGTCTTTTTTTTATTATATTATATTAAAGTTTAATATTTTGATAATAATTATATGTGTTGGATTTTTCAATGAATTTTTTTTATGCTTGTTCTTAGGAAAAATTAGTCTGGGGTCCCTCTCCCACTTTTCGTAATGGAAGAAATCCACAAAATTATTTTTTGATATCTAAGGTCCCTCAACTCCCATACCCATATATCACAGAGAAATTTTTCTCGCTCTCTCTAGAATACATACACAAATATATATCTATAGCTTCAATGGCGGTGAGTTTTGAACCGGACTGGCCACGCTCAGTTCCGCTGCGGATCGTCTTGTGCTCCATCGTCTTCCTCCTCGTCTCTTCACAATCAGACTCCGACGCCAGCCACTACCTTGCTACAGCTACAGGTATACCACACGCACATATATATATACTCCTACACTCCATTCCTTTTTCCTGTGTTTTGAATCACAAATTTTGGACAGATTTTAAATATGAAAACAAACATTTTTCTCATATTTTCTTTTCTCTTTTTAAATCTTTATACAAATCCATAATCCAAACACAATTTATAATCGAGTCAGAAGCAAGTTTCTCTAGCAAATTATATACTGTTTTTGGCAAATTTTTTTACTTGTCATTCATATATATTCCACTTTCTTAGTCATGAGATTCTCGGATTCAAATTTCATATCTATCCTAACTGTAGTATTAATTGATGAATTGCAAGTTCACTCAATTCGAAGAACTTGGTTACAAATTCTGCAAGTTCATCATCATTGGTCTTGTCTCAAAGCATCACGTCCATGCCCATAGCAGCTTTATCCATTATTTTTCTTTCTTATTTTTTTGGAGGAGTATGTGATAATTATTGAAATTAACAATGTTTTTGGAAAGGGTTGTCTTGGAATTTCTCTGGGTTGTGGAGTCTAGAGAAATTCTTTGGGTTGAGAGAATTTCTTTGGAAATATTTGTCTGGGAATTTTCTCTAGATTGTGGAGTCCAGAGAAATTCTCTAGGTGAGAGAATATTTGGAAATGTTTTGTCTGATAATTTTTCTAGGTTTGGGGAGTCCAGAGAAATTTGAATGTTCAAAGTCTTAAACTCAGAAATGTTCATGAACCTTGAAATGGTTCTAATATTTCTTGGTTTCTACAGGAAACCAGAACCTAAATCAAGAAGCTTGCTTTGCCGGAAGGCATCTAAAGTGACTCGTATATCACATGCATCATACACTGATATAGACACCCAGCAGCACACTCGGATGAGGAAGAGGAAGATGGATACACGTTACACACTACAAAACACACAACACACACACGGCTATCACAGATCCATCACACACATGCACAAAACACAAAATTCAAAATTTCTCTAGAGATAAATTCAGAATTTCTCTGGAGATAAATTCCAAAGTTAGAGAAATTTGGTTACAACACATTATGAAAACACATTTGATAAATTCCGAAGTCAGAGAAATTTGGTTAAAACACATTCCGAAGTTAGAGAAATTCCAAAGTCAAAATTTCTCTGGACTAATTTTCTTTGGACTAATTTTCTCAGGACCAATTTTTTCTTGACTAATTTTCTCTGGACCAATTTTCTCTGGATCAACTTGAGGAACCTTAGACATTATGAAAATATTAGATGTCCTTTATGCTATAAAATCTTAATACGAGGGACCTTAAAAAAAAACTCCTTGTTCTTAATGCATTAAAGTGTTATTATGAGGGATAATAATCATATGTATTTAGACTTTTCAAGGAATTCATATGGGTTGGATTTCAAAGAATTTTTTTTATGCTTGTTCTTAATGCATTAAAGTGTTATTATGAGGGTAAGACTTGGGAGTTTGGAGAAATTAATAAATGCTAAGATTTTTTGTTTTTTAATCAAAAAATCAAGAAATTTAGATTGAGAGATTGGAGCTCCCACAAGGCTTGGGGTTAAAAACCCCCTTTTGCTTAATATATAGTAAGTATAGATAGATTGCGATTTTTAAATTTTTTTTTTTAATGTCTTCTTTTTTTCCTTTTTTATATTATATTAAAGTTTAATATTTTGATAATAATCATATGTGTTGGACTTTTCAAGAAATTAAATGTTTTTTTTTTACTATATTATATTAAAGTTTAATATTTTGATAATAATCATATGTGTTGGACTATTCAAGAAATTTTTTTTATGCTTGTTCTTAATGCATTAAATGTTATTATAAGGGATAATAATCATATGTGTTGGGACTTTTCAAGAAATTCATATGTGTTGGATTTCAAAAAAAAAATTTATACTTGTTCTTAATGCATTAAAGTGTTATTATGAGGGTAAGACTTAGGGGTTGGGAGAAGTTAACAAATGCTAAGTTTTTTTTTCTTTTAAATCAAAAAATCAGGAAATTTAGATTGGGAGATTGGAGCTCCCACAAGGTTTGGGGTTAAAAGCCCCCTTTCACTTAATATCTAAAACTAGCATATCACCTGTGCTATGCACGGATTGTGTTTACAATTATCTATATATGTGAATTGTGATTTTTAAATTTTTTTTTTTTAAAATGTCTTCTTTTTTTCCTTTTTTATATTATATTAAAGTTTAATATTTTGATAATAATCATATGTGTTGAAATTTTCAAAGAATTAAATGTCTTTTTTTTTATTATATAATATTAAAGTTTAATATTCTGATAATAATCATATGTGTTGGACTTTTCAAGAAATTTTTTTTATGCTTGATTTTAATACATTAAAGTGTTATTATGAGGAATAATAATCATATGTGTTGGGACTTTTCAAGAAATTCATATGTGTTGGATTTCAAAGAATTTGTTTTATGCTTGTTCTTAATACATTAAAGTGTTATTATGAGGGTAAGACTTGAGAGTTGTGAGAAGTTAATAAATGCTAAGATTTTTTTTTTTTAAAAATAAAAACATCAAGAAATTTAGATTGGGAGATTGGAGCTCCCACAAGATTTGGGATTAAAAACCCCCTTTTGCTTAATATATAGTATAGATTATGAACCACAAGAATGAAAAGAGTGCCACATACAATACAAAACTTGGGAGGAACGTGATTTGTGTTCGATGTAGAGGGGAATTGTACTCTCTTTGAAACTTTAATCTTTGGTTGATCCCACTACTAGCCCCCCAATTGGCTTGTGAAGCTTGTAGTAAGTCCTAGTGTTGAAGATTGTCTTCTAATCATGTTCTTCCTCTATTTTTATTTATATAAATCTTAGTAGTTTTTGCTCACTTTGTGTTCTAGATAGATGCAACTGCGAGAAACCACTGTAAGTATCTCCAAAAATCCGATTGCATTAAAGCATACATACTGTTCTTATGGGTCATGTTTGATTCAGACTAATAGTGAAGTATTAATAATCCTATTAAATTAGTGTAGTATTCACTATCCAATTGGATTAATAATCCCACCCCTACCCCATTATTAATAATCCTATAAATTTGTTGGATTAATTATCCATTTGATTAATAATCTTAAACCAAAATGTTAAAATAAACATGAGATAATTGGGTCTACAAATTAATAATCTCAATTCCATGCACTAATCTACCCAATCAAACATGCCAATGGATGTTGAGGCTTCTTTCTCTTGTGTAGTAATTTGGGGAGCTTCTATATACACACATCAAACACCCTCTCCACACACACTTAATGAAGAGGTGTGTGGAAAGTGTGTGAGAGGGAGATGTGTATTGAGGGGAAAGGGTGTGTGTATATAGAAGCTCCCAGTAATTTGTGTGTTGCCACAATGTCAATTTCCACATAAGGACATGTTTATGGGTCAACGGACTGACTCTGTGAAAGTGGCAGTTGTGTAGGGGGAAACCAAATTAAAACATCAAGAAGTTTAAGCGTGTGTACTATTTTGTTATACTAAAAATATAATTTATAAAAAAATAATTACAAGTAATAAGAGAGAGTGCAATTGAGGATGAAAATCGTGAATTGTGATTAATGGTAATTCATGGATTAAAAAAAGGTGAAAAAGTAACCAATCTTAATATCAATTGTTTGGTTTTATTTATTTATTTACACCCAAAGGTCTCATTCTAGTGTAAATTGTGTAAAGAGCCAAACATAAACGCATGTGTGTTATGTATTGAGAGGCAAATGTGAATTTTCTCATAATGTTGAAATTATTAAACGTAACATTTCAAAAAAACTCCTTACTGTACTTTTCTCAAACGTAACTGTTGGCTACATATTTTGTAAAAGCCAGTTACAATTCGACACGTGGCAGAATAAGGGTATTATGAGAAGATGATTCAAGTCTTCGATCCTGATCGTACACGTGGCAATGAATATTGGTTCTCACGTGATCTGAGTAGCACTAGATCAGTAAAGAAATGCAAGGTGACGTGGCTTCAGCGGTTACTCATATTCAAATTTAAATGCAAGAGGGAAGTTTAACTGCAAGCAAGGTTCTGAAAAGCGGTTGCAGTCACCGTAACAGTGGCGGTGACGCGGTTGCGGTTGCGGGGTGTAAAGGCCGTAGTGTAACGGTTGCGGTAACCGGAACCGTGAATTTTTTTATTTTTTGCACAATTTGAAAAAAATTTACCGATGCGCATTTTTTTTTTCCATGATCATATTTATTGGATTAAAATAAATATTGATCAATTTTTATAAATTTTTAAGTATGATCCAATATATTTCATATTTTTAAATCATTATAAACTGAGTTTTTTATATTTTATTTTAATAATTAATGACTTTATATTATACAAAAAATCAATCACTAACTATTATATATAAGATAAACAATGACAAAAGTAAGAGAATAAATAAGAGCATAAATATATATATATACATATTTTAACCAAGCCAAATAGATAATGACCACACTTATTGTTATTGTTAGGACCTTTTTGTTGTCAAATTCCATGGATCAAAACCAAGGTTGTAACAAGAGTTCTTTAAGAAGTTGGTTTCCTTCAAAAACAGGATTACTTTGGAGTTCTGCAAGCAGTTGGTTTTCTACAAGAAGTTGGTTTTCTTTCCCAACTAGGATTGTTTTGGTTTTCTATAAATAGTTGGGTTTTTCCCAAATCTAGGCTATTCATTGATTCATTCATTGAATCCTCCAGATCTTTCTTTTTGGTTCTTAAAGGTTTATATCTGGGGATATTTTATTTTTCTTTGATGTCTTATTGAGTATTCAACTCATGATCTGAAAAGGCTACATCAAAGGTTTTGTTTGTTACACAAAAGAGAGAGTTGTTCTTCAGTTGTGGATTCTGAAGAATTCGAGCCTGAAGCTTCAGTTGTGAATTCTGGAGTGGCTCATCAAAGTTGTTCTTCAGTTGTGAATTCTGAAGAATTCGGTCTGAAGCTTCGGTGGTGGAATCCGGAGTGGCTCATCAGAAAGACAATTCCGTGGTGAAGATGGGGTTGGAAGAGGCACATAGAGGTTGGTTCAATTAGGCGTTGTGGATTCGCTAGATAATTGAGAGTGATACCTGTGTAATTCCTTTATATCTTCTTAGTGGATTGTTCTGGTGGCTGTGGCCCGTGGTTTTTTTATCACAATTGGAAGGTGTCCAATTGTGGTTTTTCCACGTAAAATCTTTGTGTCTCTTTCTTTTGATTGTTTGTTTGGGATTTTTATATTCTGCTTAAAATTGATACATAATCACAAATCAACATCTAGGAGGTTTCTAGATTTTTCAATTGGTATCAGAGCGGGTCGTTCTATTTTTTTTATTAAAAAAAAAAAAAAATTTCTTTTAGAAAGCTCTATTTTTTAAAAAAAAAAAAAAAAATCTTTTAGAACGAGATCTTGTTTGATTTGTGTGCATGTTTTTTTTTTTTTTTTTTTCTTACTTTATTGTTGAAAAAAAAAAAATCAAAAAGATTTTCTTAATATGGTTTTGCAAGCTTAAATTTTTTGAGATGTCCTTGATGCATATTGGAATTGATGAGAATAAACATTACATGTTAATATGTGTGTGCTTTCTATGGTCATTACTCATTTTGGAGTGTGTGTTCTTTGATTAGTATGTCTCATTCTGTACACACTCTTGGATTAGCAAATATTGGAGTCTTTTGCCTCAGTGGTTATTTTTTCTATGGACTTCTGGCATGATATCTTTTGCTTTTCTAGAGGAATTGACCTATACTAGCATATCATGGGTGATGTTGAGTCTCTTAACCATCTTCCATCTTTTTGCATCTCCATGGCTTTCCTCTCTATTTTTTGTATTCTAGACATGAGGAAAAGGCTACCTCAGAGTCACCAACCAGGCCATCCTTAATATATCCATGCTTCTCTGGTTCGGTTTCCATACTCTTGAGCGTGTCAGCCGCCGATGAGTGTGCAAAAGAAAAAAAAAAGAAAAAAAAAAAAAAATGTGCACAAGAAAGAAAAGGGAAAAAAAATGTGCAAAAGAAAGGAAAAAAAAATGTGAAAAAAAAAAGGATTCATTGATTGAGGGGGAGCCTCCGCCTTTACTCACCAAATACCCCTTGATTCCTAGTGGTTTGACTTTCCTTAGTTATGCTTAGATTCTCGTTGGAGGTCCAGCTTTCATATCACTACTAGGATTTGAATCTTGTGTTTGTCGAACTCCAAGAGTCACACACACACTTTTATCATGAGATCTATGCTTTTCACATAATGCATCACTTTTTTTCATGAGGAATCTTCTATAAACTGTGCACATTGTATTTTCAAGTAATTGTGCTTCTTGGATAATCTTGTGTGTTTTAAGGTACAAATCTGAAATTCCTTACTTGCTCAACCATATTATATTTTGTTTTACTTGTTTAGTGAGGGGGAGTGTGGTTTATCATTCAAGAGTTTGTTAACATGAACACTTTGTTTTGTTTGGTAAGGGAGATTGGCTTTAGTTGGTTTGCTTGATGCCTTGTATTGCTTATTTATTATTTTGTGTCAGGTGCATGTGTCTTAGTTTTCATCTATTCATACTACATGTTCTTAAAATCTCCAAGTTGCATCTATTTATGTTTTCCATCTCATACTTCAAGATAATCGTGTCATATGTTTATTGCTTTTTCATATATTCTTGTGGGACTAATAGTTGTTTTGGAGATGGTGGCACTAATAGTTGTTTTGCAGATCATGACCTTGAAAAATAAGTTTGGAAAGAGATTTGGTTATAAGTGCTGGTTCCTAGTTGGTGATGTTGTTCTTGTTTTGATTGGAAATTTGTTTTAGTGATTTTGTTAGAAAATTTGTTTTAGATTGGTTTTATCCAGGATTTGACAAAGGGGGAGATTGTTAGGACCTTTTTGTTGTCAAATTCCATGGATCAAAACCAAGGTTGTAACAAGAGTTCTTTAAGAAGTTGGTTTCCTTCAAAAACAGGATTACTTTGGAGTTCTGCAAGCAGTTGGTTTTCTACAAGAAGTTGGTTTTCTTTCCCAACTAGGATTGTTTTGGTTTTCTATAAATAGTTGGGTTTTTCCCAAATCTAGGCTATTCATTGATTCATTCATTGAATCCTCCAGATCTTTCTTTTTGGTTCTTAAAGGTTTATATCTGGGGATATTTTATTTTTCTTTGATGTCTTATTGAGTATTCAACTCATGATCTGAAAAGGCTACATCAAAGGTTTTGTTTGTTACACAAAAGAGAGAGTTGTTCTTCAGTTGTGGATTCTGAAGAATTCGAGCCTGAAGCTTCAGTTGTGAATTCTGGAGTGGCTCATCAAAGTTGTTCTTCAGTTGTGAATTCTGAAGAATTCGGTCTGAAGCTTCGGTGGTGGAATCCGGAGTGGCTCATCAGAAAGACAATTCCGTGGTGAAGATGGGGTTGGAAGAGGCACATAGAGGTTGGTTCAATTAGGCGTTGTGGATTCGCTAGATAATTGAGAGTGATACCTGTGTAATTCCTTTATATCTTCTTAGTGGATTGTTCTGGTGGCTGTGGCCCGTGGTTTTTTTATCACAATTGGAAGGTGTCCAATTGTGGTTTTTCCACGTAAAATCTTTGTGTCTCTTTCTTTTGATTGTTTGTTTGGGATTTTTATATTCTGCTTAAAATTGATACATAATCACAAATCAACATCTAGGAGGTTTCTAGATTTTTCAGTTATTATTATTTCCAAACAATATATAGATAGACACACACAAACAAAATGGTTTAGTGATTGCAGCTGAATAGAATAGCATAGGTCTTACAGTTTCAACAAATCAATAACATGTTATTCATCTTCCCTCTTCTCTCTCTCTATCTCTTGCTCCTCCATTTTCTCTCTTTATCTTCCCTCTTCTCTCTATCCCTTTTCCCCAATTTTTAGTTTTTTTTTGTATGTTTTTTTGAAAGAAACAGTTTGGAACCGTTACGTAACGGTGTGTAACAGGCCGTTACGGCTGTTATGGCACCATTACGACCGCTACGGCAGCCGCTACGGCCGACACACCTGTGAATCTCAATCACACTGCAAAAGCAGCCGTAACGGGTGGCGGTAACCGCCAAAACCGTTACGTAACGGCGTTACGTAACGGTTGCGGCCACTTTTTAAAACCATGACTGCAAGTGATGACATAGTGGAACTACTTCTAAGGCAGCATGATCAGCGATCATGGAGGAGCAGTTCGACGGTTTGAAGTGCAGTTCGAAGGTCATCCTTGACGAGTATAAATAGCAGGGAAGCCCCAGAAAAAACCCCCAGACTCAGATCATACAAACCAAACTTACTTTACACATTTTCTTTTCCAGTTTTATATTTCTAGTCTTTACATTTCCTGCACTTTAAATATCCGTTCTTTACATTCCTGCACTTTAAATACCTGCACTGCACTTCTTTCATAGGAGTAGTTTCAAGTAGATTCAAGTAGATTGTTGCTGTAAACCTCTTCGAGGCTGAGTTTGGATCATTGTAAGTGTTCATTTTAATGAAATACTTCAATTGTTCGTTATTTGATTGTTATTTTACTTAATTTCTCCTAAGTCAAGCCACCAGTAAAAGTTCTCTTCATTGAGGCTGAAAGAACTAAACACAATCGTCTGATAATTGGTTGGCAATCATAAATTCTGTAAGGACTTATTGATCCTTGCTGGCACGCTCGCATTTACAAAAATACCCTTCGAAAGCCAAAAAGCCAACATATATTTTTGGCACGCCCAGTGGGACTAATTAAAATGACTAGACGAAGACGACAAGGAGAAAATGAACGTCTGGAAGAAGGCGTAGAAGGAGAGGTAGAAATACCTAATCCAGAGGATAATGTAGTAACACATTCTGTGGAAACTCCCATGTTATCAGAACCTATGGTCGAACAGACCAATACTTCTGGACAAGAACCATATGTTCATAATATTGGACGAAACCAAGGAATTGGACCATCCACTGTTCCATCTACTCAGCCAACAAATCCATGGGATGGCCTAGTAGATGCCATGGGACAACAATTAATGAACACAATGGAAAGGTGGGCAGCATCCTTTTTGGATCGAATGAATAACCACGAACCAACTAACACAAGACACACAGAGGAAGTTTTAAATGTCCCTCAGCAAAGATTGGCTAGAGATAAACAGCCTATGCAAATTAATGGGCATTCTAATGGTCAGACTAGTAATCAGAATTATGAAAGACCATCGCCTCAGTCTTGGTATGAACCCATTTCGAGGCCTATAACAGGCCAAAATGCCTCAGTACTCAACAATGAAGCCACACAAGTTAGTGGATCTGGTCAAGTACAAGAAACTGGCGTGAGAATGGTTACGAATCCCATGTTCGAAGCCATACCTGGCACTAGGGGATATAATAATCCCTTATTTGAATTTATACCCGGGGGGTTGGAGGGTTTTCCTGTAAATGGAAGGGACACAACACCTGTTCCAGCACCTTTCGCAGGTCAGGCTCAAAGGGGTTACCCATACCCCCAATAGCAACCTACACCACAGGGACAACCAGTCCCAAATGTACCACCTTACGGACCAAGAGGACCACAAGCGCAAGTTTGTCCACCAAAACCCTGTGTTTGTTCCTCCAGTAGTGGTTCAGCAGGCACAAAACATGGTCCCTAGGGACCAAATTGTTGATATTGTTAGGGAGATGTGTGGACCGATGGCTCGGGGGGTCCAGACTCCTGTATACAGAAAACCATACCCAGAATGGGTAGATAGGGTACATGAATACCCAAGGGGGTTCAGGATACCAGATTTTACCCTTTTCTATAGGACTGGGAATCAATCAACAATAGAGCATATTGCTAGGTTTGCTACTCAATGCGGTGAATTTACTAATCATGACTATATGAAATTAAGATTATTCCAAAATTCCCTAACTGGGGGAGCATTTGTATGGTACATCAACCTTACACCTGGCTCCATTCAAAATTGGCAACAAATGGAAGAGGCATTTCATGCCCAATTCTTCCAGTCGGAGCCAGAGGTTTCTATGGCAGACTTGGCTAGATTGAGTCAAAGGCCTGAAGAAAAGGCTACTCAGTTTATTGCCAGATTTAAAAGGGCTCGAAATAAATGTAGAGTCATACTGCCAGAGCCAGAATTTGTAAGATTGGCTCAAAATGGCTTAGAATTCAGGCTTCGAAAGAAGTTTGACTCAACTGAATTCAGAGATTTGGTCGAACTAACCTATAAAGTGTCTCGATATGAAGCATTACTAGAAGAGGAACAAGATCGAAATAATGCCTCGTACAAGACATATTATAGAGATCCAAATTATGAGATCGATGCAGCAGAGATTGTGGGCAAAGAACCTGTGATCTGTGAGGCATTAGTTCATAAGGATACAACAATTGACCAGCAGTTTAAGAAGAAAGACTTTCACATAAAGTACTCTTTTGATTTAACCAAAGCAGATGACATTTTTGATCATTTGCTTGCGGCTAACTTCTTTAAGTTACCTAAAGGAGTAAAACTGCCATCTCCAGATGAACTTAAGGGAAAAGTATATTGTAAATGGCATAACTCTTGGTCTCACTCGACTAAAAACTGCATTGTTTTTCGAGACAGGATCCAAGAGCAAATTCAGAAAGGAAGTTTGAAATTCCCAGCCAAAACAGAAAAGGCCATGGGGATCGACAGTAATCCGTTTCCAGAAGTTGGAGAAAGCACAGCTAATGTGGTTGTACCAAACTTCCAGAATCTATCTCTGCAGGAATTGGAAGAGGTCAATGTGCAGATGCATATTGCCAACCAGACAACTACCAAGAAGGACACTAAAAACTCACCAGCTATTGGACAAGGTTTCTCACACCAGAAGGAACATTCTGAGGAAGAAGCATTGGATGATGATTCCTTGGAAGCAGCTGTAATGCAGAGGATGTGTCCCAGGTGCAGACTGAGTTATAAGTGGTTGAAGGGGCTTCCAGTTGATGGGAAGCAATACTACAGGGATGTTCAGAGACGTCCTAAGTCAACCAACGCTTACAACAAAAGGCCGTATCCGGCTAGTGATAGGCAGCGACCACCAGTGGTTGAGCCTGCAATGGACAGAATGCATGCTAAAGGCAAGAGGCCCTTACATGAATCCAGGCCACCCAACTATTACAGAATGGAGAGCAGTCATTCTGAAAGAAGACTAGAGAGAGGCTCATTTCATGGGATCAAAGCCAGGGATTGGCCTCCTAAACCAGCCTCACGCAGGACAGAAAGTGGCTACCTTCATCAAAGGTCTGAATCAGGCTCAAAACATGAGGTCAAAGCCAAGCACATACCTTCACAGCCAGCTTCGAAGATGGCTTCGAAGGTCGAAAAAAGCAGTTCAACATCTGAGTCAGCAAGTTCGTGGATACCTGGAGTCCTAGACTGGTTTGTAATACAAAACAAACCTAGGGAACTGCCTGCTCGGAGAGATGTTGGAATCCAAGGCAGGATGGTCAAGCCTCCTTTGGTGGCTCCGAACAATTGGGTATTGCTTAAACACCCAAAGACAAAGGAACCGGATATGGTCCCAGTTATTTCGAGATCACAAAAGAGAAAGATTCAGCGCAGGTACACTCAGTACCAGCAAGATTTGAAAGAAAGTGGAGAGAGTTCTTCACTAGTCAAGACAGAAGGAAAGAAGAATCCAAAGTCAGACCAGGTTCCAAAGCCAATTCCACAGAACAAAGTGGTTTGCAGCAGAGAACAGTTGGCCAAGGTTCATTCTGAACTAAAAGCCAGAGAGAAGGCTAGTTTAGCAGGGTTGGAGAAGGCTCTGATGGAGAGTGGTAGCGAAACAGAAGAAGAGATTGGCATAAGCCAGAAGAAAGAAATGGCGGAAGAAGAAATGTTCGAAGCCTTCATGGCTGAGCAAACATTTTTGGTTGGAAAACCAGTCGAGGAAAACCATTCGAAGGAATCTGTTAGCAGTGAAGTGCCAGAATGCAGCATGCAGGATGCTTCTGAAGCAACTGAGCAAGGTAGACAAGAGGGGAAACAGGCACAGCCAGCCATCCAGTTTGGCTCATTTCCCCCAGTATCAGTCAATATGGTACACATACTGCCTCATGAGTTTCAGGCTGGAAATGAGGACCAAGATGACCAAGACATGGATCCTATTCCTGTCTCTAGTGAAGACTCGCAAGTAAGTATGGTACAAGATGATCCTGGGATGGCTACCCCAATGGAAACTGAATACGAGAGTGAAGAAGAGGTGAGCATTAACCTCTCGTATCCTTTTGAGTATCCTTCGAATTCTATGACACAGCATGTCAAGCCGTTGTACATCAAGGCTTTTTTCGATGGGATACAACTGAACCGTGTCCTGATAGACAATGGGGCAGCAGTGAACTTACTTCCGAAATCTTCTTTGAAGAAACTAGGGAAAAAGAATCCCAGGTTGATCCCAACCAGTACAACCATCGCTGGCTTTGCTGGAGACAAACAGATGGCTCAAGGGATTCTACCCATTAACTTGAGTGTGGGAACCAGGGACTGCATCACAGTATTCTTCGTAATCGACAGTAATGCTAAATACAATGCTTTACTTGGGAGAGATTGGATCCACACTAACAAATGTGTGCCTTCCTCGTTGCATCAGAAAATCATGATGGCTTTGGGCAATGGAGAGACGGAGGAAATTGATGCAGATCCTCAACCCTTCATAGCCTATGCAGACTTTGCAGAGGCCAAGTTGTATATTGAGGGTGTAACACCACTTAGTATACTGAGGAAATCTGATGGCTCAGCCGAAGTGACGGCTGATGAGGAGGTGACACATCTGAAGCACTTAGTCCAAGAGAGTGCTGATGAAGAGATTGTCGTTGAGGATGACAATGATGCCTGGTTGTAGGCAAGAAGGTGAAGAACAAGAAGCCAAGTCTTTGGCTCTGATTAAATTCTCAACATTGGATGTAAAAGCAATAGTCCAGAAAGTACAGGAGCAAGAAAGAGAAGCCATGATAATTGGCTGCAAACAAAAGCAGCCACGGGCCAGAATTTTGACCCTTGGTAAATACTGTGCATTGGACATTGAAACGAAAGTCCAGGAGATACAGGAAGAGGATGCCTTATGGACAGACTTTGTCTATGAGGAGGAGGGCAAAGATGTTGAACTAAAGAACCTGGGAGCAGAACAAGGCGAGAAGGTTGCTTCGAAGGTAGAAGAAACCAAGCAAGAAGCTTCAAAAAGTTCTCAGACACAAGACCCCTTAGAAGAAATAAATTTATGGGAAGGTTCCATGCAACAGTCCACCTACATAAGTGCTTGCTTGAATAAACTGAACAGGGACCAGTTATTGGTTGTTCTAAAGAAATATAAAGATTGCTTTGCATGGTCTTATAATGAGCTACCAGGATTGGATAGGTCATTAGTGGAACATAGGCTCCCTATGAAGCCTAATTTCAAGCCATACAAGCAGAAACCAAGAAGAATGAGTCCAGAAGTAATTCAGAAAGTCAAGGAAGAGATTCTTAGACTACTCAAGGCAGGCTTTATTAGGACAGCCAAGTGTGTTGAATGGCTATCTAATATTGTGCCTGTAGTAAAAAAGAATGGTAAAATGAGGGTATGCATTGACTTCAGAAACTTAAATCTAGCAACTCCAAAAGATGAGTACCCTATGCCTATAGTGGATCTGTTGGTAGACAGTTCAGCAGGGCATCAAGTTTTATCAATGATGGATGGACACTCTGGTTATAACCAAATCTGCATTGCAGAGGAGGACATCCATAAGACAGCATTCAGATGTCCTGGAAATATTGGCACCTTCGAATGGGTTAAAATGCCATTCGGCCTGAAGAATGCTGGGGCTACATATCAGAGGGCTATGAACACTATCTTTCATGATCTCATTGGAGGGTATCTAGAGTGTTATATTGATGACATTGTAGTGAAATCTCAGTCCATGGAGGAGCATCTGTTTCATTTAGAAGCAGCCTTTGAAAGGATGAAAAAGTTCAAATTAAAGCTCAATCCTCTTAAGTGTGCTTTTGGCGTATCATCTGGAAACTTCTTGGGTTATGTAGTGCACAAGAAAGAAATACAGATTAATCAGAATAAAGCCAAAGCCATCATTGAAGCCAGGCCTCCATCAAGTAAGAAAGAATTACAAAGGTTCCTTGGACAGGTTAACTTTCTTCGAAGGTTTATTTCTAACACTGCAGGGAAAACTAAAGTATTTTCTTCCTTGTTAAGGCTGAAAGATGAAGAGGAGTTTGTGTGGACAGCAGAGCATCAAATTGCTTTCGAAGGTATCAAAGCCTACTTGGCTAACCCTCCAGTGCTGATGCCACCTAAGGGTGATAAGCCCTTAAAGTTGTACATAGCTGCAGTAGAATATTCATTGGGAGCTTTCTTGGCCCAAGACAATGAAGAAGGCAAGGAGCAAGCTATTTATTAGCTTAGTAGGTTTTTAAATTCTTGTAAATGTAAATATTCAGCTGTTGAAAAGCTGTGTCTTGCTTTGTATTTTGCTATAATGAAATTAAGATATTATCTTTTATCTACAACTGTCTTGGTAATTGCAACCACAGATTTGGTTAAGTATATGTTATCTAGACCTATGTTGAGGGGAAGAATTGGCAAGTGGATACTAGCCTTATCAGAATTTCATTTAGAATATGTCCCTCAAAGGGCAGTAAAAGGGCAAGTTCTGGCCAATTTTTTGGCAGACCATCCATCTCAAACAGAGAGCCAAGAGATAATGGAGCTTGGTATGGCCAGTGTTGAGCCATGGCAGATGTGGTTCGATGGATCGAAAGCCAATGGCTTAATTGGAATTGGTGTTGTGATTAAATCTCCACAAGGGGTAGAAAAACCACACATGGTTTCAGAGTGGATGAAGCTACCTGTTCCAATGACCAAGCTGAATATGAAGCCTTAATAGTGGGACTAGAAATTCTTATTGGATTACAAGTTCATGCAGTTGACATCTTTGGAGATTCTCAATTGGTGGTTAACCAAGTGAAAGGGATTTTCAAGTGTCAAAGCATAAGTATTTTGCCATATTATGTTGTTGTATTACATCTGCTTTCTCAATTTCAAATAGCAAATGTAACTCATGTTCCAAGATTCTTGAATAATAGAGCTAATGATGTGGCTCAGAAAGCTTCGAACTTCAAGAGAAGGGATAATGCCCAAAGGGACATAAGCCAAACAACATATCAAAAATTGATACCACCTTTGAATAAAAGGAATGTGGTCTTGGAAGTCAATCATAATGACTTACAAGAACAAGATTGGAGGCATCCAATAATGCAGTACTTGGTTGGTCCATCTTCGAAGGCCAGCAGGAGAATTAAATTGCAGTCCATGCAATACATGATATATGGTAATGCCCTCTACAAAAGGAGGGGAGATGGCTTATTGCTGGAATGTTTAGGCCCAAAAGAAGCATTAACAGCTATGGCTGAGGTTCATGAAGGCATCTGTGGTGCTCATCAGCCTGGTGTAAAGATGAGATGGTTGCTTCGAAGGCATTCCTACTATTGGCCAACTATCCTTAAAGACTGCATAGAATATGCAAAGGGTTGCCGGGCATGTCAAAAGCATGGCACAATAAGGCATGTGCCCATAACTGACTTACATGCAGTAGTGAAGCCTTGGCCATTCAGAGGATGGGCCATGGATATGATGGGGAAAATACACCCACCTTCTTCGAAGCATCATTGTTTCATTCTAGTAGCCACGGATTACTTCACTAAGTGGGTCGAAGCCAAGCCATACAAGGCTGTAGACCAGATAGAAGTCATTGGATTCATTAAAGATTTGATCCATAGATTTGACATCCCACAAACCATAACCGTGGATAATGGGACTGTGTTCGATGGGAAAATGGTGAAGTCTTTTGTGGCAGAGTTTGGAATTAGCCTTGTTAATTCCACACCTTATTATGCACAAGCCAATGGTCAAGCTGAATCATCCAATAAGTCCTTGAAAAAAGGAATACAAAAGGTTGTGGAGGATAATCCCAGGGATTGGCATAACCTTTTGTTGGATGTTTTGTGGGCTTACAGAACTTCTCCAAGGTCAAGCACAGGAGTCACTCCTTATGCCTTAGTATATGGGCATGATGCAGTTTTACCTGTGGAAATTAATGTTAAATCTTTGAGGGTAAGATGCCAAGATCAGTTAAATCCTGAGCAATACCATCAAAGTATGTGCTTGGAGATAGAAGGCATAGATGAGGCCAGAATTTTGGCATTGAGTAGCATTCTTTTTCAAAAGAAGAAAGCAGCCAAGAATTATAATAAGAAAGTCAAACACATTGGCTTTGATGAAGGTGATTTGGTATGGAAAACAATACTCCCAATAGGAATTAAGAGCCACAAGTTTGGCAAATGGTCACCTAACTGGGAAGGGTCATATCAGATTCATAGAGTTCTGCCTTTTGGAGCATACCATTTGAGAAATTTGAATGGTTATGTGCATCCCAAAAAGATTAATGGCAGATATTTGAAGCCTTATTTTCCAACCATTTGGGAAACACAAGAAATAAAATAAATATTAAGTACAAGAACACAAGATTCCTCAGATGATAAGAATTTGATTTTTCATAAAGAATCAAATACATTGTGCCACAAATTGGCCCAGAATTCATTACAATGTTTTAATTGTTTTTGTACAACAGATTTTCTATTGGTAAATGCTGGAAATAGTTGAATAGCTGCAGCCATGTCTCCTTTTCGATCAGCCAGTTCTTGGTTGGTGATTTGCAATTTAGTGTCAGTTCGAACCAAGGCCTGGTTTACTGCAGTTAGCTCCTCCTCAAGTCGAGCCTTCTTCTCCCGCAGCTGAATTCGAAACTGGGAGGCAGAGGAGTGTTGCTCCTTGAGATCTGATACTTCGGTATGCACTTGGGAAACAAAACTCTGATCCCTAGCCAATTTCTCATTCGCAGCATTGGCAGCATGACAAATGCTAATGTAGAAGTCAATAGTAGCTGCAGCCTGGGATAGATGACTTGAGACATTCATGCCGGACTGCTCAGCAATTTTACAGCACTGGAGAAACCCATTTCTGATGATAGACCTTTGTAGAGCCTCGAAGGGAATCCTTGAAAAGGAGATCAGCAGTTCCAAGCAAGTGTCCAAGTCTATAAAAGGTGTAAAAGGCTTGCTGCTGGAGGAAGGAGAGCTCTCAAGGATTTCCAGCAAAGAGTCAGCCAAAACTAATGGCTCAGTTTCAACACTGGATGTTGGAGAGGTAGAAGGTATGTCAAAAAGACTAGCTAATCTGGCCTCAAAAACATCAACCTCATCCATAGACATGAGAGGTGCAGAGAGTGTTGTGGTGGAAGGCACAGAGGACTGCATAGGGATAGAAGAAATGGATGGAGCATCTTTGGCAGCCTCTATGGTCTTAGCCACCAATGAATCAAGTGAAGAGGGGCTGGAAGTAGGCAAAGGTGATGAACTATGGGTTGGAAGACTACCAGCACCCTCTGTAGAAGAATCAACTGCCATCAGAGATGGAGTAGCAGCTGGAATTTCTGTGAAGGAAGGAGGAAGAGCAAGGCTCGAAGAAGAAGTGGACTGAGGTAGATCAAAAGTCAGGAAAGGAAGGTATGGCTCTAAGCCAAGAAGAAGAGATGCAAGAATGATGGGGCTCAAGGAAGGTACATCGAATGTAGGCTTCGGAAGTGGGAGTACAATTTGAATGACCCTGACATTTTGCATTTGATCAACTTCAACCGAAATTGAGGGAGGCCCCACTGGAAAGAGAAACGCAGTAGTTGTTGCTGCAAAAGGAAGAAATACAAAGGACTGTCAAATTTCAGTATCAAAAGTTGACAGAAGACAAAACAGTCGAAGCATGAGAGAAATTACTCGTTCCAGAGGTATCAGCACTGATGGGAGAGCTGCGAAGGGAGTAATGTTCGGCAGTTAGTCGCCTTCTTGCAGCTTCCCTTTGTAGTGCATCAGCAGTAGCGGCTTCATCTCTCAAAAATTGTTGCTGCCGTCTCCTCTCAGCCCTCTCAAAAACAATTATTGCCTTGGAATGTTCCTGCTCTACTACCTTGGCAGCTGCTTCATGAATGGGGTCTTCAACCAAGTCAGTAGCAGGAACAGTCACTTTCCTTCTCTTCCTTCTTGGCAGTGTTGCTACTGGCTCCTTTTCGATTCCCCTTTCTTCAATTTGGGGTTCAGATTCTTCAGAGGCAAGTTCTTTCCCCATCACTGTAGTAGTTGCTTCGAGAGGAGGATGTTCGATTATATCAGAAGGGGAGGCAGCCACCTTTTGTTTCTTTGTTCTTTGCAAGGGCACTTCTTGCTCTTGCTCAACCTCTTCTTCTTCCAGAGATTCAGATTCCTCAAAAGGAAGGACTAGCTTCATTTTTTGTTTGTTTGTTGTTTCTTTTTGAGGATAGCTAAAGTTTCAGCTCTCTTGGGAGATTCTTCTTGCGGGGGCCCTGCACCAAAGAACATAAGTGTAAAGGAAATGAACAAAAGACTCAAAAGAAAGAAAGGGAAATCTGAAGATGTTTACCCTTCTTCGAAGCAACTCTAGTAACTCTAGCTGGAGGGGATGAAGCTACAGGAGTAGTTGTGGCAGCTTCAGGAAGAGGTGGAATGTCCTCAGCTGTTGCTGACTTAGCTTTCGAAGGCACTCCCAACCCTATTAGCAAGTTATGAGGGTGCACAGATAGGCGCACTTCCATATTGGCTGTCCACCAATTCTGGAATCTTTTCAAAACTAAGCCAGATGGAAGAAATGGGACAAATTGGAACTCATTCAATTCCTTCAGCAGTTTGAGTATTGCCGTCTCTAGCTTGGATTTGGAGATTCTCAAATCTCTAGCAGTAAGGTGGACATTCGAGAGACTGCAAAGTGGAACAGGTATCCTTTGAGTGAGCCCAAATTGTCTGGCAAACTGGGAAGGGCAATACACCTCAGAGATGCATTTATAAGCTCGAGGGTTCAAAGTGCCAATAAACAATTCCCTTGGTAGCAATATAGAGGCCCACATATCTTTATGAGGTGAGGTGGAGCACTCTTTATCAGCCAGAAAAGTCTGTAGCCAGGATGGTCCTCTATTGGCTTCGAACGGACAAAAGAATGAGGCAGACGGAGAAATAGGGAGTTGGTAAAAGAAAGTAAAGTAATGAGCAAAAGAAGCAGGATAAAGGACAATCCTAGCATACTTCTCCCCATAAGTGCTAGGATCCTGGACAAGGAATCTTAGGCATTTTGAATGCAGATTAGTAAAATAGGCAAAGAGCCAGAGCTGGAGCACCCAGAGGGGACCTCCTTGGTTAACATCAAGTGGTCTTTCACAAAATTGGGAGCAAGCTCTGTAAACATGACCTAAAAGGTAAGGAGCAAGAGCTACATGTTTTTTCAAAACAAGTGCCTTTGTGAGGGGAGCAAACTCAGGCATAATCCTCTGAGACGATGTGCAAAAAAGAAATTTGCATAACCAGTATAAAATAAAGGAAAAGAGTTCTCTGTCTGTCACAGGGCCTTCCTTTTTATTTTCAGCCTTTACAAAGTCACTATAAAAGGAATTTAAGGCTGGAAGGGAAAATTTGACAGGGAGGTCTGGATAGTTGGGAGTAAAAGGAGAGCCATGAGGGGAAAGCCCTAAAAGATGGCAAATGTCGAGAATGGTGGGAGCCATCATGCCACATCGAAATTAAAAGAAATTAAAAGCCATATTCCAAAAACATAAAGCAACTGGAATTAAAAAGGGATCCTCAGGGATGATGAACCTGGAGAGACGAAGGGCGTCGAGGATATAGAGCTCTTGTAAGTCATCTTCTCTTGCTGGTACAACCCTGTCATACCATTCCTCCCATTCAGTTCTCAATGTCGGCCAGCAGCGATAAGGCCGGGTCAATCTCCAATTGCTCCAGTCAAGCCCTCCTTCGTAGAGAAGAAAGTGATCCTCCAAACGAGGGTATAAAGCTGGGAGTTGATCAGGAGCTTCCCGAAAGATGGGACCTAGAACGTACTCTCGTTGGCTGCTGTGACGAGGAACAAAGAGACGTCCATCTATAGCGCTTGGTTCACTAGTTGTTAGCTTGGTAATTTCTTCATCAATACATCGTTTCAAAGCCATGGTAGGACTGATACGGTCGCCAGCAAGCACTTTTAGCGATGAGGGATCCATTGGTAGCAGGTAGTAAGGAGAAGTGGGTCAACAGAAGATCGGTAGAAAGAAGGGTTTGTATGTTAAAAGAGCAAATGATTTCAAAACACGAAGCAAAAGGGTTTTTAAAAGGTTTTGGGTGTCTGAAAGATATATTACGTACGTCGCTAAGTACTAAAAGTACGAATACGAGGAGTCTCTTCCAATATTGATAGTTTTGGAGGAAAAAAGCACATTCCGGATGATGATGTCAGCTTCGAAGCAAGATGTTTGGCTTCGAAACCAGGTTTTGGCGCCAAAAAATCAAACAATAACAGCTTCGAAATACAGAAGTCGGCTTCGAAGTACATTACATGCTTAAAGATGTTAGAATGCTCGAGTATTGGTGCACTCCAAAGGGTTTAAAGACCAGTTTCAGGGTTATTAATGAAAATAATGGCCTTCGAAGCAAAACTTAGGATTCTTTAAGGATGAGAATTACTATTCGAAGCATCAAAACCAATCGTTGGTTTTAATAAAAGGAGATTATCTTCTAAAATAAAATAGCATGGACTGCTCTTCGAAGTAAAAGTGGTCAATTTAAAACTGATTGGCTATATCAACCATGGCCATATATTGGCCATAGTTAATTTTGAAGGGTAAGGTTGTATTCGAAGCACTAATTCTAGATGATGTCAGCCAGAATTGTCAACTTTACTCCATAAATTGGAAAAAGACATGTTGGTTCCTTTTAGTGTTTCATTAAAAACGATTGAGTCCAGATTCGAAGAATGAGTTTGTTCAGTTCGAAGCTCTAAATTGACTCTTAAAGGCAAATGAAAACAAGGTCAAACAATGCCAAATGGAGGATTCTATTTATATTTGAAGCCAAAGCAATTACATCAAATGACCCTATCTGGGTATGAATTCAAGCTCATAAAAGTAAGGAATAAAGTAAATGACAAGATCATGAAATTTGGTCCAACAGTGATCAATAAATTTCTGTTCTTTCTTTATTATATCTTCTATTTCTTCTAATGTTGGCTGCATAAGTTGGTGTGCTCTCACTTCATAGTAGAGCTCTTCAGCCTTTATTTCGAATGCTTCCTCTCTCAATCGTTGTTCCACTTCATCTAGGACCAAATCATCCCAATACGCAGAATCTTTATTCTTGAAATCATCGAATTCTTCGATGAAGTTCTCTGCTTCGTACTGGGCTTGAATTCGGAGAGACGAAAGTTGGTCCAAAGATTTTGTAGTAACCTTGGAATTTCGATGCCAGTAGAGGAGCACTAGGAGTTAGTCAAGGAACATATGAAGTTCTGCTTGGGCAATGGGGTTAAGAACATGACCCCTAGTCAAAATATCACAAGCCCATTGAAAGTTCTTGAAAGGGACTTCGTCCTCAAGAACATTGAAGGGCAAGTGAGAGAAAGCTGCAAGCAGAAGTTGAGCTTCTTTCCGCTCAGCTGGAGTAGGGATTGATGGAGGTTTGTAAGGTGGAACGACTTCGTTAATGGGGAGGGCAAGCTTCAGTTTCTCTATCCAGGAAAGAATTGGTAGAGAAGAAGGGGTAGATGGTTCTGCTTCAGAAGATGAAGAAGAATGAGCAGATGCTTCTATTTCAGAGGATGGAGAAGAAAGTGTGGATGCTTCAATTATAGGAGATGGCACGCGAACAGAAAGAACAAAGGCATTAATATAGTCAAGCCAGTCAGAAGAGAAAATCTTCGCCTTCTTGGCTAAGAATGATGGGTTGTACCCTTGTGCTTCTTCTGAACGTTGGGCAACAAGCACTGACTTTGTAGGCATGGAGGATGTGTACCATGCCACAAGAAGGTTCTCCTCCAAACTACGTCGAAGGTCAATGGGCACATAAGGGTAGACCACTGAACTTCGAGCATAGGGAGGAAACTCCAAAGGATCAGTAAACTCAACAAAATGATGGTTGATTCGTGCCCTCAAATCATAAGTCTCAGGTATTGACCAGCTTGTCCAGCCAGAACCCCCAGAAGACGAAGAAGTT